>CM064910.1:33793479-33876238 GCA_032727855.1 Quercus ilex subsp. ballota
TTCACAAGTTAGAGAGATCAAACAATTACGGATTTGATATCTAACCTAGCAGTAGATTGCAATGAATAATAAACTAGTAGGCCTCCTAGTAATTAAACAAGACAATCATGAAAATAGGCACAGAAGAACATTCGATATTCAAAACATAAATTGAACAATAAAAACAAATTAGATCTCACAGTTTTATTGATTCCGAGGCTTCAGTTTCCTTCAACCAAGTATAAAAATTTTAGCCACGCAAGGCCATGATGAAAACTCAAAGGAGAAAATCAGAGAAGAGGGGAGAGAGAGGCGTGTGTGTGTCTCTGTAATTCTGATTTCTCCTCCCCTTTTACACGTTAATTCCCCCTTTCCCAAGCCTACAAAATCTCCTAAAAATATTCTAAATAATAACATCCAAATCTGACTAATTAAGGAAAAATATTAAAAATAAAACAAAGTCCTAATATAACTAGAAAAGTGGTGTTTTTCAATTGGAAATTTCGTGCATCAGATCTGGAACCTTCCAAAAATAAACCGCATCAAATCCGCTTATTAGAATATCAAGCAAAGGAACATTCCAGAACGTCAACAGTGCAGGTGCAGCAACTTCAAGCCCGATTTCGACCTTGATGCAGCCTGTATCTCTCAAAACTCAAAACATGAAAGTTGTAGAGCTTTCTCTTGGCGTTCCATATCATCTTGAATCATCTCAATCGGAGCTCTGATGAGAGAGTTATGCCCAGATTACGAAGCAATGTCAAAGCTGTCCAGAATCGCCCAATTAATTACGTTTTGCATTTTATGCCTCCATTTGCATCCTAAATCAAAATATAAGAATAATGAGTACATTTAGGCACCAAATAAATATAAAAGACTAAAAATTAAGGGATAAAAATATGACATTTTGCATTCTCATCACAGGTACTTCCAAAAATTCTGAAGTACTTCACATTTGGCTTCCTTCCTTTCCACAACTCATAGGGAGTCTTTTTGGTACCGGGTCTGAAGTATACCCTATTTACTGTATGACATGCAGTGTTTACAGCTTCTCCCCACAAGTTTCTAGCCACATCTTTGTTATGCAGCATGGCTCAAGCCATCTCTTGAATAACCCTGTTCTTTCTTTCTACCACACCATTCTGCTGAGGGGTAATAGGAGCAGAGAATTCTTGAGATATACCCGATCTTGTACAGAAGGATTCCATGTATGAGTTCTCGAATTCCTTCCCATGGTCACTTCGAATTCGATCAATCTTCAGGCTCTTTTCATTCTGCAGTCTTGTGCATAATGCTTCAATGTGCTCAGGAGCATCAGACTTGGATCGCAGTAGAATGACCCAAGTGTATCTGGTGAAGTCGTCTACCACAACCATAATGTATCTCTTACCCCCAAGAGACTCAGTTCTGGTTGGACCCATAAGATCTAAGTGCAACAACTCCAATGGTCTGGATGTAGCTGTCGTCTGAGTGCCTGGATGCTTAGCTTTTGTCTGTTTTCCAAGCTGACATGGTCCACACACCACATTGCTAATTCTACTAAGCTTTGGTATCCCCAAGACTGATTCATGCTTAGATATAATAGAAATATGTTTGTAACTAGCATGTCCCATTCGTTGATGCCACAGATCTTCATTAGGCAAACGAATGCTATTACACACAATATCAGCATCAGGAACCAATCCATAGCAGTTGTCCAAAGTGCGAACCCCACTAATGAGCTTCTTTCCAGACTCATTCATGACAAGACACTTCCCTTTTGAGAATAGCACCATGAAGTCTTGATCACATATCTGACTAATGCTCAATAGGTTCACCCTTAGACCTTCTACATACAGGACATTCGCAATGTCTGGCAGTCCTGGCAGAGATATAATCCCTTTCCCTTTAATTTGTGACTTGCTTCCATCACCAAAGGTAACATTGCCAGCTTTCTTAGACTCAAAGATCTTGAAGAGTGATCTGTCTCCAGTCATGTGTCGTGAGCAACCACTGTCAAGATACCATAGACATGTGTCCATTACCTTGAATGCAGACTTCATCATGAAACATACTTCATGCTTAGATGATAAATCAGAGGGAATGGTTCTTTCTCTCAACTGCCTTTTATGAGCTAAACCTATAACTTTCACTCTTCTCAGACGAACTTCTTTGCACATTTTCCTTCTGAGACAGTCTAGTTTCTTCTTAGCAAAACTGAGATCTTTTCCAATAGTCATCATAAGAGAATTCAAATAACTTTTAGACTTGTATTTTCTGAGACACTCAAGCAAATAGTGATCAGAAAAACAAGATGTATTTGAAAACAAAGATCTCATCAAGCAAGTTACAGCCAATGACAACAGGGGTCAATGGATCAACACAGCAAAGATTAAACCTAATCAGAGTGTGCCTGCTCTGATACCACTTGTTTGGTCACAATCTGAATGACCCCTTGTGATTAACCATAATTAATTAATTTAGCCAAGTAATTAATTAATCAATTAATCATGCAATTTTATGGAAGCACAAACAAATCACCAATCAACTAAATATGCAGCGAAAAATAAATAACACGGTGATTTGTTTACGAATGGGGAAAACCCTAATGACAAAAACCCCACCGGGTGATTTTCAGGTCACCACTCCCGAAACTCCACTATTATCAAATCAAGTGGTTACAAGTAAAGGAATCCCAAGTACCTTACCAACCTACAGTTGAACCCTTACCCCAATACCCAATTGGACTTGATCTGTAGTGACAGTCTCCACCTTTGATGCACGGCTCCCAAGTACGTGACTAACCAATGCGCGGATCCAAGTACGCGACTTCAGAACACCAACTGAGGAAGAATGGTTGGGTGCAAAGTTCTTTAGTTCATCCACTTGATGAATAGCAGGAAGATGATTGGTTACAAAACCCTATGGTGCAAATACACAGCAACTTCTTGATGGAAGATGAACTAGGTCAAGAACTTCGTCTGTTAAGCACAATTTGCTTGAACAAGGATTGCTCAATGATAATGCAACTTGTGTTCACCAAAACGGCTCTTAAAATAATCCTTTTATATGTTTAGGGTTAGAAGAAAAGAAGGCCCAAAAACATATTCACGGATCCCAAGAAAATCATATTGAAATTCTGACTTTTTAAATCTCGACAGATAGCAGGTGTCGAGGTAGCTATCGAGAGGTGTCGAGCTTTAATGAAATTGCACTTCAGCTTGCTTTTTCTTGGACAGACTTGATGACTTCAATACTTGACCTTGAAACATGGTTTCTTGAAGTATTAAAAACACCTAGAACTACCCAATTACAAGCAGAGTGCGTTTTGTCAAAGGATTAGCCAATTTACATAACTAAGTGACATATGTTCTTAAACAAGTTAAAACATATATGTCCTAACAATCGTGAATTCTCTTAAGTAACTATCCTAAAAATTATTCCTAAAGCCACCATAAAAAATATTCCTAAAGCCGTCATTTTGTGATCTAGTTTTAGGAGTATGGTTACTTTGGCCGCAGGTTTAGGAGAAGTTGGTCCATCTTTTTAAATTATTGAATGTTGCATTATGTGTATAAATTCTACAGAATTCCAAAAAAAAAATCATCAAATATTATGCACTGAAAGTACAAGTTGTGTAGGAGATTGGACTCCGAAAATAGTCTATTTTACCAAAATTCTATTATTTTTCTTCTCAAAATATTTCTTTTTACTTTCAGAATATCTTTCATGTTCCATAGTTCTACAAACAGTCAGTATGTGGACAGTCAAATTTTTAGTGTTCTTTTCTGTGTGTTTCGAGATCTTTACAAGCTAAAAATTGTCTTTAAAATTAACCATGTGTGGGAATGTGGGAATGCTATTTGGAGAACTTTTTGCCCAGCACCCACAGGCTTATTAGATGAACTGAGAAGTAAGCAATTTGAAATCAACCCTGTCTAAGGATTGCCTGTTGTCTGACTTCCTCTAGTTGATTAAAATTGAATATAAATGAAAATTTATTTACTATGGAGAGGGTGAATCGGTATGACCTTCCATGTTCTACCTAGTTTTTCCTATCTGGTCAAAAACAATAAAAAGGCGGAAGATGAAAAACTGACCTTGCATGCACACTGCAATAGAGTGAATTATTTTGTAGAGTCCTATTATAGATGGTACACCTATGGTCCTTTAAATTGCTCTGCTTTTGCTGTTGGTGGTGCCGGTGAGTTCTTGGCTTCAAAAATACCACTTTAGCTCCATTTGTATGATATGACTGTGAACAAGAAATTGCATGTAAACATTGGTTGATATATCTCCATGCGTTGCTATAATGTACGTGTCGCCAAATTTGGTGTTGCTACATTATCACATTGCTGTAATAGTTTACACAAATATACATTGCTGCTATGGAAGCATATAAAAGAAATTGTGTTGGGATCATTGGTGGTATGGGTACGTGCTCTTTACATCTTTTGCCCAGGTTTTTCCGCTAGGACAGGTTAAGAGTCAGATCATATTCATATGAAAGAGCTTTTTAGTACTTGGCTGATAGCCTGATATGATATAATAGACTAACAAGTAACAAGGAATATCACTCCGTGCTCTATTGTAGCACCTCTCTGCCTCCCTGTCCCTAGAGTTGCATCTCTATCTTCCCCGCTGGTTTATTACCCACACTCTCGAAGTCCCTACTGGTTTTTTACCCACACTCTCCAACTCCATATTACCCCACTTCAATATAGTTTACCTATCCTGTGCCATCTCTACCTCCCCTTCCCCTATGGAGGTCTCTGACCTCATTAGTCGTACTGAAAACTGGTCATGCCGAGATATTCGGCTTGAGTTCCTCCAAACCAAAGTAACCCAAAGATTTTTGAGAACATCTTGCTGGGTAAAATCTTAACCTCCAAACTCGTGGGTCTTTCCATTGTTAATGATATCGTGCACAAAGCTTGGAGACCGGCGTTTCCATTGTAGGTCAAACGCGTCGACCAGAACGTATTTATGTTCTGTTTTCAACACGAGGCCGACCTCCGAAACGCCTACCAAAGAAGACCTTGGTCCATTAGAGGCGGTCACCTCATTCTCAAACCTTGGAGCTCTGAGTTAGCATGGCAAGAGATTTCTTTTTCTAATTCTGATATTTGGGTTCAGGTCCATGGTCTTCCTTCGAAAACTAGGAGCTATGGTTGGTAAGGTCCTAGAAGTGGACTTTGTAGGAAAGGGTGGAGGTGCTTGGAGACGATTCATTAGACTCAGAGTTGAAGTGGACATCGAAAAGCCCCTTCTCCCTGGAGTTTTCCTCCCAAGGCTAAAACTCCCAAACTTGTGGATTGGTCTGAAATATGAAAAAAATAGCTGACATCTGCTATTAACAATATAAAGTGAGAGAGAATGACTGAATAGTCTGTATATTGATGTGTATGAAACAATGTACAAAAGAGAGGCTTATATAGGCTAGGTATGTGTGCAGTACAAGTAACATGAGTGTAGTACAAGTAATATACTAGGCTAAGCCCAATGGGCTAATCTAGCCTAATCTATACACTAACATCCCCCCTCAAACTCGAGGTGGCAAGGAGGAAGCCAACTGGAGTTTGGATATAAGATCTCGAAGACGACCAGGCGGGTGAGACTTGGTGAAGATATCAGCAGGCTGGTCAGCAGATGAGATGGAGAACAGCTTGAGATTGCCTTTCTTGAGATGATGGCGAGTGATGTGGCAGTCGATCTCAATGTGCTTGGTGCGTTCGTGGAAGACATCATTATGAGCAATGTAGATAGTACTACGATTGTCACAATAAAAAGGAGTAGCAGTGGGCTGTGGAGCATCCATGTTAGCCAAGAGCCAGCGAAGCCAAACAAGCTCGCAGGTGGTGTCGGCAAGGGCACGATACTTAGCCTCAGTACTGGAACGGGAAACAACATCCTGCTTTTTGCTACGCCACGAGACAAGAGAAGTACCCAACAGGAAACAAAAACCTGTGATAGAGTATCGATCAGTCGGATCACTTGCCCAGTCCGCATCTGAATAAGCATGAAGCTCAAGAGAAAACCGAGAGGAGTAGTGTAGACCATGATAAAGTGTGCCCTTGACATATCGGAGAATCCGAAGAACAGCAGGATAATGGACAGAACGAAGGGCGTCCATGAACTTACTAACCATACCCACGGCATGTGAAATATCTGGACGAGTAACAGTGAGATAGATCAGACTACCAACCAACTGACGATAGCGAGTAGCATCAGATATAGGTTCACCATCCAAGGGTGTGAGCTTTGCATTGTATTCCAAAGGAGTGGAAACAGTCTTGTTGTCAGTGATACCGGGTTTGGAGAGAAGATCAAAAGCATATTTAGCTTGGGAAAGATAGTATCCATCAGAGGATGAGGTAACCTCAAGCCCAAGAAAATAGCTGAGAGTGCCTAAATCTTTCATCTCAAAATGCTGACTAAGGAAGTGCTGAAGAGAGCGAATACCTACAGAATCATCTCCAGTAATAATCATATCATCAACATAGAGAAGAATAAGAGTGATACCAGCATAGGATCTTTAGACGAAGAGAGCAGTGTCATGAGGACTCGAAGTGAAACCCTGCTGAGCAACAACTGAGCTAAACTTTTCAAACCAAGCTCGAGGAGCCTGCTTGAGGCCATAAAGAGCACGACGAAGGCGACAAACTTGACTACTTGAGTATGGATAGCCAGGGAGTGGTTGCATGTACACTTCTTCTTGAAGGTCTCCATTGAGGAAAGCATTCTTCACATCCATTTGATAAAGAGGCCAACGGCGAACAGCAGCCACAGCAATGAGACATCTGACAGATGTAAGGTGAGCAATAGGAGCAAATGTTTCCTCATAGTCAATGCCATACTCCTGGGTAAAGCCCTTGGCAACTAGGCGAGCCTTATATCGTTCAACAGATCCATCAGCCTTGGTTTTGATCTTGTAAACCCACCTACAACCTACTACAAACTGACCAGGAGGCAAATCAACCATATCCCAAGTGTGATTTTTATGAAGGGCATCTAGTTCATCATTCATAACTTGTTACCAAAGAGGGTCAATATGGGCCTCACGATAGGTGTAAGGTTCATAGAGGGTGGCAAGGGCAAAAGAGCAGTGATAATCAGTGAGATAAAGGGGAGGAATGCTTACCCGAGTGGAACGACAAAGTTTAGGACCATCAGGAGACTCAGGGGAGGGTGGTGCCATAGGATCCAAGATAGGCGGGTCATATGCCAGGGACAGAACCGGAGATGAGTCGTCTGGAGAGGCAGCCGATGTTGAAGAATCCTCTACAAGTTCAGGATAGAGAGGGAGGAAAAGATCAGTAAAAATGGGAGACTCAGAGAAAGAGGATGTAGGAAACTGCTGAAGACTCATGAAAGGACGATATTCCCAAAACTCAACATGACGGGAGACATGAAGACAATGAGAAATGAGATCATAGCAGCGAAACCCCTTTTGACATACACCATAACCAAGGAAACAACAGAGATAAGCACGAGGTTGGAGCTTTGTTCGTTCATGAGGAGGAAGAGAGACAAAGCAAGCACAACCAAAAACCCGAAGAGAGGAGTAGTTGGGGGTTTGACCATAGAGAAGCTCAAATGGTGATTTGTTGTGTATAGTTGGTGAAAGGATACGATTAATGGTGTATACAGCAATGAGTGTAGCCTCACCCCAAAAATGCTCAGGAAGAGAGGCAGAAATGAGAAGGGTGCGGACAACATCAAGAATGTAACGATATTTTCGTTATGCACGACCATTTTGTTGAGAGGTGTAAGGACAAGACCGCTGAGTAAGTGTACCATGATTATCTAAAAAGGATAGGAAAGATTTATCATTATATTCTTGAGCATTATCTGATCGAAAAACTTTGACGGTGCGATTGAATTGGGTTTCAATCATTTTATGAAATTTTTGGTAAATAGACACAAGTTCAGACCTATGGTGAAGCAGATAAATCCAAGTATATCGAGAAAAATCATCCACAAATATGACAAAATATCTAGATCCCCCCTCAGTAGGAACAGGTGCAGGACCCCAAATATCAGAATGTATAAGATCAAAAGATGCAGAAGAAAATGAGTCACTATTATTAAAGGGCAATTTTGTTTGTTTGCCAAAATGACAGGAAGTAGAATCAAATTTTTGAAACTGAACTGAACCTAAATGACCTTGAGAAGCTTACAACTGAAGACGAGAGAAGGATGGATGACCAAGACGAGCATGCCATAGATCAGGTGAGGAGGTGGCAGTGGTAGCAGCTGCAGAAACAACTTGTGAATGAATCTTCAAGTCATGAACCTCAAGCATGTGACCAACCTTACAGCTTGTCCCAAGCACTTGACCCATCCGAGGATCCTGCACATCCACACCATGATTAGTAAATAGAAGATCTATGCCTAATTCACAAAGTTGACCAACAGAAAGCAAATTAAGAGATAACTTTGGGATATGAAAAGTGTCACTAAGGGATAAACAAGGAGAAGAGATTATTCCTTTATGACTAACAGGCATAGGAGTTCCATCAGCAGTGTAAATGGTGATTGGATGTTCTAAGGGTGCCTTATTAGAAAATTTGGATTCATCAGGAGTCATATGGTTACAACATGCAGTATCAAAAAACCAAGGTTGTTTACCTGAGGTGACAGAAAGGGCAGTGGAAGTGCGGGATAAAACCTGTTGAACAACTGCCTCAATATCAGTGTAGTAAGTGAGGAAGCCAAAGATGGACCTGTAGGAACCGATGGATCTGAAGGACATACAGCAGCTGCTTGAGGAAGAGAAGCTTTATTCTGCTCTTGCACAAATTTCTACAGTTTGCGACAAACTGAGATGTCATGGCGTTTAGCACGGCAAAACTCGCAGCGAGTACCTTTGGAAGACTGAGAGGTGGGACGCCCAGAGTTTATTCGTGGAGGAGTAGTGAATGCAGCAATGGGAGGCTATGGAGATGGTGTAGCCAATACATGATCAGATGATGACATGTGATGAGTAGCCGACGGTTCTCCTCAGAAATGAGCTCCTTGACTGCAGCATCAAGAGAAGGAGTAGGAGACCGGCTAAGCAGAGAAGCCCTAGTAGCTCAAAATCCTCACGCAAACCCATCATGAAGTGCATAAATTTACGGCGATCCCGATATTTAACAAAGAGCTCAATGTCCTTAGAACACACTAGTGGAGGATCTGCAGCAGAGAGTTGTTCCCATATAGTAGAAGCCTGAGAATAAAAATTAGAAATAGACTGACTTGTCTCTTGGCGCATTTGATAAAGTTTTGATTCAATGTGGAACTCCAAGCTTGAATCATTAGTACAATTATAGCAATCGGCCAAAAATTTCCTGGCAGCCTCAGCAGTCTCAAGACGAGGAAGAAGATTATGAATGGAGGGAATAGAGGTATTGATAAACCAAGACAAGATCTTACTCTGAATACTCTCCCATTCCTCTAGGCGTTCCTCATAATCATCTGTTGTAACAGTAGTCTTGGAAGACTCGTCAGCAGCTGTGGCTTTGGACTTAGGGTTTGGTATTGGCTTAGGAATTGAACCAGTCACATATCTCCACAGTTTACGACCCTTGAGAAAAATAATCATATTCTGAGACCATGCATGATAGCTAGTAGGACCATCCAACATAACGGTGATAGGACGTATGATGTCTCGATCATTTTGTTGAGCCATAATGAAGAAAATGACCAAAAAATGAGATTTAGAGACCTCAAATGCAGAAACGGAGCCCAAAATCGAAATCTACTCAAAAAACTGAGTAAGACAGGTCCTGTAGAAAAATTTTGACTTTGGTTAAAGTCAAAGTCAACGGATCGACCAACGGCTCAAGATGCTGACGGTGTGCTGACGTGGCAGGGTGACGTCACCCTAGGGCTGACGTGGCAGTACGTGAAACGGAGAAGGAGCGTGTGGCACGTAGAAGCGCGTGAAGGAGCGTGTCCTGGCGCGTGAAGTGTGTGCACGAGACTGACGGCGCGTGGTGGCACGTGGAAGCGCATGGAGGTGCGTGCTCGTTATGCAGAAACTTCAGGCGGCGCGTAGAGGCGCGTGTGAGGTTTTTTCTGGTAGATCTTTGTTGGGTTTTACTCGGGATCAGATGATCTGTCAATCTGTGCCTTGGCTTTGGCAGTTTGATCAACAAAACTGGCAAAATCCGAGTGGGCTGTGGGCATGACGGCGGTGACTCGCTTCTGACAGTGACTACTGGATGAAGGCGAGGGCAGCGGAAGAACGCCGGAGATGTCCACAGGAACCAAAAAGTAAGAGGAATGACTCTGATACCATGTTAACAATATAAAGTGAGAGAGAATGACTGAATAGTCGGTATATTGATGTGTATGAAACAATGTACAAAAGAGAGCCTTATATAGGCTAGGTATGTGTGCAGTACAAGTAACATGAGTGCAGTACAAGTAATATACTGGGCTAAGCCCAATGGGCTAATCTAGCATAATCTATACACTAACATCTGCTATGCGTGCGGTATCATTGGTCATGAGCACCAAACTTGTCACGGCGAGATTTTCAGGCTCCGTAATCCATCCAGTCACACCTTCAACAGCTTAGGTCTATGGATAAAATCAGAGGACGATTCGTTGCTTAAAGGAATATTCTCTACTCCCACCAACGGTTCAGATCAGCAGGCAAATTCGGCTGCTACACCTCCCCCCCACCAAGGATGTACGTGTGTCCTCCTTAGCTGCCCAAGCAAACAGTCCCTTAGCATCCTATCCGTCACAAGGTACAACAAATTGTTCTGATACCGAGTTACACCCCAACTGTCACTTCCCCCCTAGATCCTCATCATACGTCACCAACTTGTGTCCCAACCAAGATAACCCACTACCTCAAGCTAAGGCATCAAAATGACCATCAATATAATTCTAATATCCAGGTTACACTCAACATTAATTAAAAGGTAAAATGGAATACTAAATGCAAAGAAGTTACAATCTTACAATTACATATCAAAAATGATGATACATAAATAAGTATGTCCCTATCATGAGGACTTGATTAAAACATTGGGGCCCTCAAAGGGGCTGCTTTCCTCCTTTGTTTCCTCCTCTTGGATGATTCTGCGAGGTATTTTCTGTCTCCAAATGTTACATTGTCTAGGTCTTCAATTTTCTCATTTGTTTGATTATCATGTAAGGCTAAAACCTGTTAAGAATTAGAAGAATAATGATGAGCATATATGTGGCTAGTTTATATAGGCATCGATTGTTACTATTTATATAGGCATCGATTGAGTTATGGGTTAGTGAGAGTAGACGGTTGACATTTGACTTAGGGTTTTTATTCTCTAACCTCACTTCTTTCCATTGATTATTTCACTTTCAATTTTATGTGTTAAAATGTTTACATTCTCTTGCCAATTGAGAATAACCCAACTAGTGTAAAAGGATATTTTACTTTTGAGTTATATTTGCCACTGGCGGCTCCACCTCTAATCTAGGGTGGTCATAGGACCACCCTAACTTACAAATAAATGTATATATATTTGCCACAAAAAAAATTATATACTAAGCTAACCTATTGTGACCATCCTAATAAAAATATTGAATATTGTAACTTGAAAATCACAAGAATTTGAGTTCAACAAAAATAAGAGTAATGATATCTCTACAAAAATTTTACAACAAATTTTATATAGTAAACAATTGCTAATTTTAATTTAGGCCCAACACTAACATCACTTTTAAACCTTCTAATAACAACTTGTCATATAAGATTTGTTGTGAAAATATTGTGGACGTAGCATTACTCCAAAAATAATTTTGGCCTCCAAACATAATCCTTAACCCCTTAAACCCAAAAATGTTGTGAACAATTGCTAATTTTAATTTAGGCCCAACACTAACACCACCTTTAAACCTACCAATAACAACTTATCATATAAGATTTGTTGTGAAAATGTTGTGGACTTAGCATTACTCCAAAAATAATTTTGGCCTCCAAATGTAAAAAAGCTTAATAACAACAATAAAAATTAGCCCAAAAAAAAAAAGCAAGACTAAACGAAACTACAAAGTGAACAAATTATTTAAAAAAAATCCTATTTGAAAAAAAAAAAAAAAAAAAAAAACCTTAATCATTTAAATTTGTAACTCATTCAGCCTATTACAGAAAAATAATCTATAATTTCATTTTTCCTTTAAAAAAAATATTGTACATGAACGTGAATTCTCCTAAATGACTACTCTAAAAAAAATTCCTAAAGCAGTCATTTTGTGATCTAGTTTTAGGTGTATGGTTAATATGGCCACAGGTTTAGGAGAAGTTGGTCCATCTTTTACATTATTGAATGTTGCATTATGTGTATGAATTCTACAGAATTGCCAAAAAAAAAAATTATCAAATGTTATGCACTGAAAGTACCAGTTGTGTAAGAGCTTGGACTCCCTCGAATATAGTCTATTTTACCAAATTTGGAGACCTTGGTTCCCTCAAAGCAACCAAAATTCTATTATTTTTCTTCTCTTAATATTTATTTTTTCTTTCAAAATATCTTGCATGTTCCATACTTCTACAAACAGTCAGTACGTGGACAGTTAAATTTTTAGTGTTATTTTCTGTGTGTTTGTATTTTCTTTTCTCTATTTTTTCCTATTTTATGTTTTGAGATCTTTACAAGCTAAAAATGGTCTTTAAAATTAACCATGTGTGGGAATGTGGGAAATGCTATTTGGAGAACTTTTTGCCCAGCACCCAGAGGCTTATTAGATGAACTGAGAAGTAAACAATTTGAAATCAACCCTGTCTGTTGTCTGACTTCCTCCAGTTGATTAAAATTGAAGATAAATGCAAATTTATTTACTATGGAGAGGGTGAATCGGTATGACCTTCCATGTTCTACCTAGTTTTTCCTATCTGGTCAAAAACAATAAAAAAGAGGAAGATGAAAAACTGACCTTGCATGCTACACTGCAATAGAGTGAATTATTTTGTAGAGTCCTATTACAAATGGTACACCCATGGTCCTTTAAATTGCTCTGCTTCTGCTGTTGGTGGTGCTGGTGAGTTCTTGGCTTCAAAAATACCACTTTGGCTCTATTTGTATGATATGACTGTGAACAAGAAATTGCATGTAAACATTGGTTGATATATCTCCATGCGTTGCTATAATGTACGTGTCGCCAAATTTGGTGTTGCTACATTATCACATTGCTGTAATAGTTTACACAAATATACATAACGTACTGCTATGGAAGCATATAAAAGAAATTGTGTTGGGATTATTGGTGGTACGTGCTCTTTACATCTTTCGGCCAGGTTTTTCCGCTAGGACAGGGTTAAGAGTCAGATCATATTCATATGAAAGAGCTTTTTAGTACTTGGCTAATAGCCTGATATGATATAACAGACTAACAAGGAATATCATTGATAGATAGGACGTGGGTTTTGGATTCCTCATTATTAATCAAATGTTGGCCTCTCAAAGAACAATCTTATGCGCTTTCCTTTTAAGTAAACTATTTTAAGAAATTTTTTATGAAAAAACGAAAAAGTGACTAATGTTTTTTATATTTTTTCAATTTTTTATAAGAAATTTTCTAAAGTAAATAATTAATATATACCCTAAGAGTATATGTTAACCGGACCCTTAATTTAATACTTCATAATGATGATCATGTTTCACTTTGACTGTAAAGTAAGTGACCTATAATAAATAATAAGACTAGTCACTAGAGTGACAAAAATTTAACAAAATATTTTACAATTATAGAAGTGATAAGTATTGAATGATAAATGATAAAATGATATTAATAGTGGTTACATGTGAGAATTAATAAAAACTTGTCAACTCAATTTTTGTAAAAAATATTTAAAAAATTATTGCGTACGAATTGTTACTTAATAATATATAAAACCCCCCAACATGAAGATTGACGTCTTATACTTTATTGTATATTTGTATTTGAATAGTAGGTGCATCATAAATACCTTCAGTTACTATTTTCTGAAGGGCTAACAAATCAACCAATATCTATAATATATATATATATTTTAAGGAAAATATCTATAATATAATATCTAATACTATATACAAAAATAGAAATTGAGAGAAAGTTATGTTCTATAATTAAGTTTAGTTTGCCATGTAGGAAAAATGTTCACTTTAAAAATTGCCACCTATTAAAAAAAAAATGAAAAACTCTAGGGCTTCCAAATTAGAGGATGCACACAATGATGACACATATCTGTTTCTACAAACATTATATACTATGATGACATGTCATCTATATATTTTTTTTGTTACAAAATAGAAATTCCACTCTAGCCTAATCTATGCGTATATGTGTGTGAAGTTCATTCTTGGAGAATTGAACCTCGGCCCTTGCCCCCTACACCACACAAGCACTTACACTTGTGAAGTGACCATCGCACCAAAAGTATGCAGTGGTACATGTCATCTATTCTTAAAACTAAAAGACTCATAAAAAGATCTTATTAAAAACGACTATTCATTTACTACAAAATCCTTTCATTTCTCTAGAAAAAAACCCTTTCATTTTCTTCTAAATCCTTTCATTCCTCAATTTGGCCTATTTCTAATATTATTTACTAATCTTTTTTTTTTCTTTTTGTGTGGCTATTTACTATTCACATTTGATCATTTGATAATGATCAATATGTAAGGTTGAATTTTATCAACCATCTTGTTGGTTTTATTCTGTGCCAATTTGCTTGTAATTTAGCACTTAGTAACCTTGTATTTAGGTAGGATTCATGTAAGGGTAGTGTGTGAGAGAGTGTGAAGAATTGCTCAACAATGTGCAAAGAAGCAGGGACTCACGGCTAGGACTCGCAGCTGACTCACGACTTGCAAGCCGCCAACTGTTGCACACGTGAGAAGCATGCGGGGAGGTGAAAGGTCACGCCAGCTGTCACACTACAGGACAAAAGTCCCAGACTGGCCAGGCCGTTAGCTCGCGACTTAGACCAGTCGCGAGGCCAAGCCGCCAACTCACCCTATTTGGAAAAAACTGTCTCTTCGTATTCCAAACACACCCCACTTTATATAGACCCTTATACCCACGAAATATAGAGAGCTTCTAAAGAGAATTTTGTGAGAGAAACCCTAGAGAAAAATAAGATTGCCTCATCCCCAATATTCACTAAGAGACTCTTCAAATTCCTTTACTCTCTTTCTCTCCATTGATACATCCTTGAGAGGTTATTGATCAAATCCTTTTCTCACCATACCCACGTCTGTGAGAAGGTCTTTTGGTGCTAAGGGAAGCAGTTTGGAAGGGGCCAATGGTTATTGGTTGATGTTATGAGTTATAGCGAAATCTGATAAGTTAGAAAATAAAAAGGTTCGGTGTAACCTCGTTGGAGTAGGAAGCTTGGAGGGCTTAGGTACCTGGGTAGATTAGGCTTGGAGGGTCTATTGCTGTTCATGTATCCCAACTACATTTTCTAGTGGATTATTGACCGCTTGGAGGGCGGCGGAGAAGTTTTACGTTGAGACTTCAGTTTCCTCTTCGATAACACATCGTGTGTTGTCCTTGTGTTTGCATCTTTCTTCCTTTATCTTTGCCTTTTATTTTCTACTGTGGATGTGATTATAATTGGCTTAGATTGTTTATCGATTCTGTGTTTGGCTTATGTTCATGTTCCGCACATTAATTGTTTGATTATAATCTTGAATTGATAATTTGTAATTTGGGGTCTAAACGTTCAAGAGTGTTTTGTACACATATTGAACATTCACAATATAATTATATAAAAAAAATAATAATAACAATCACTTATGCTTGAAGACCTTGTAAATGTTGTATAAAATCTTTAAAAAAGAGTTTTTTTTTTTTTTTTATTATATAGAATTAAAGAAAAAATTTATATACAAGTAGATATTCTACTATAACTTAATTCAAATGTATATGAGTGTGGAATTCTCTTTCGAAAACTTGAATCCGATCCTTGCTCCCCTCCTCCCCTCCACTCTACAAGAATTTTATATTTGTGGAGTAATCATCACATGCCAATGGTGCGCGGTGATTAAAGAGAGTTTTTTTAATTATATATACTAATTTAAATTTATATTGATGTAATTATAGAATATTGAACATTCTTAAAATATGCAAAATTGGCATAATTACATTATATTTTTTTGCATAATTACAATAGGATAAAATTTAGCTACAAAATTAGTTGTAGCCTAAAGTTACAACCTTACTCAATATCTTTTTACTAGAGGTGAATTTTGATAAATCCATCATTGGATTACATTTTCTTCTTATATCCTTCATGCATGCAAAATTTATAGAAAATTAAAGATCAATAGCTATGTTATCAATAAATTGTTTAAATTGCAAGTTTTTGTAATTTAAAATTATGCATTAAATATAATCTTATAAATCATATAGTAAATAATATTCGATTAGCACAAAATTTAATATGTATATTAAGAGCATAAATAACTTGTAATCCAACAGTTATAATTTTGAAATACGTAATAATATTAATGATGTTAAGTAAGGTTGTAAATTTAAACTACAATCAATTTTATAGTTAAACTTTGTTCATTACAAAATATTGAACCTTCTTAAAATAGACCAAATTAATGAGTGTTTGAATAGTTACCATTCCTTTTTAAATTCCTTTCAAAAACCTATCACTATTATGGAATTTAACACGTTAGTAATTATTTAGTTAGATTTGTGTGCATATTCACATTTAGTTCACATAGTTTAGAGTTATATAAATCAAATATATTTCAAGTTTATTGCTTAAATATTTTCATTTAAACGGACACCATTAGATGACTCCAAACTGGAGGATGTTTAATTTGCACTTTTGTTTTACCTTTTACTACCTTTTCAAATTACCAAAAAAAAGTTAATCATTTACTTTTTCTTTCATTTATTTCAAATTACCTACATGCGGTGATTTCATGTGGTGAGTAGTGACTTGAACAAATAATGTCACATGGTATGTATCTATGTATTAAATACATATTTTTAAAACTAATGTATCATTATATTCTTAAATAGCTATATATTTTTATAAGTTGAAACAAACGTCATATATCCTATCGACTTAAAAAAAATAAAAATAAAACTTATCCTTGATACATTAATCTCTTTCAATTCATACCAATTAATGCATTTTCAACAAAATTATATATCCTTATATAATTAGATTCTTTGGCAGGTTACAATGCTTTATTATTAAGACAAACATTAAATATCCTTAAGTAAATTAATTTATTTCTATTTAATCCTAGTTAATGAATTTCAAACAAAATAAAATTTATGACTTCAATTTCTACTATAAATTAATTTATGCCTTTTCAAATTTTACTTATTTCTCTACTAAATTGCTTTCTTTCTTATTATTATTATTTTTTTCGATTTTAAATGTTTTATACTCATTATTAAATCTATTATTTAACGTTGAAATACAATGAATATGTATATTCATATCTCACTCATCCTTCCATCGTCCATAAAAAGAAACAACCTTCTCTCTCTTTATCACTAGGCTTCCAATGAGCAATCCCTCAAGCATGCGCTCTCTCTCTCTCTCTCTCTCTCTCTATATATATATATATATATTAAATTCCTTTTAGATATATGTTTGGAAATACTATTCAAAATGCACTAAAACCAGTTTTTTTCGAAACACAAAAAATTAAGGTTTATGCCAAGAAAATGTATAGTCTTTTTTGACTAATTACTAGCAACTATTTATTTTAATACTTATATAAAACCTACATAATTTGGATAGGAATTGGTTTAGATGAGGATGATGATGTTGTGTTTATTACATGTCTACTCAGTAAATTTGTTGTTTTATACTTTAATTAAAAAAAAAATACAAAAGGAAATCTTTATTAGGTTTATACAAGTTACTTGATAAAATTGCTGAATTTTTTTTTTTTTTTTTCCTCTAGAAATCCTAATACATTGAGTGTGGTTAGGAGGAAGAGAGTTGAGGATGGTAGGGTTGGTGGTGATCAGCAATCCAAGTTAGAGTTAATAGGAAAGAATGCAAGTCTGCAAGTCACATGATATGTGGTTCTCAAGCCCAAGAAAAATTAAAATGTTTAAAATAGTTGTTTGGAATGAAAATATATATATATATATATATATATATCTATCTATCTATCTATGTACCTTTTTGGGAGATATTTTTGTGATAATTGATTGACTTGATTCTTTTAACATTTATTTAGTGATCATCAAATTATAAGTAGTTTGATTTTTTTTAAACTCAAAAGTAGAAAATTTTTTGAACATGGCTTTTTGTATGGAAAATGATATTTGAATATTCTTAAAAAGTAGTGAAATTAAACTAAACATGCTCTATAGACCTTTTTTTTTTTTTTTCCCCCGGTTATTTGAGCTCTTAGAATGTGATAGAGTTGGGACATAGTCCAACACCATAATTGTATAATAGTCATTGTTGTGGTTTATACAAATTTCTATAATTTTAGTAGTATAAATGTCTCTCCTGAGTCTCACCTCTCTTTTTTTTATTAGTTACATCTGTTTATGAGATTATGATCGTTGACAAGATATGCTACTAACCTCTATAATTTTTCATCCAATAATCTAACTTTTTTTAAAGTATCCTAAATTTCTTGATAATGCAAAAATTTACCAAGAAAAATTTTCAAATGATGAAGGATTGAAATCTGTTTAAGTTTTAAACTAACATTTCTTAATTTTAGTTTGAATAGTTAAGGATTGCATTCTTTGACAAGTAAACCAAGTTTAAAAATTCAAGAGTAAAATCATGCAAAACATGAGTTAACAACTACTTTTATATATAAAAGCAAAGAGTGGAAGAATATGAG
This sequence comes from Quercus ilex subsp. ballota, assembly GCA_032727855.1. Classification (NCBI taxonomy): domain Eukaryota; kingdom Viridiplantae; phylum Streptophyta; class Magnoliopsida; order Fagales; family Fagaceae; genus Quercus; species Quercus ilex. The sequence goes on from CM064910.1 coordinate 33,812,250, forward strand.
GTTCTGCAATACGACACATTCTTTGAGATTTTAATTTATTTATTTAGACTTTTAGCTCAACAAAGTTTGCATTTATATCAAAGTATTAGTTCATTGAATGAATTTATAATTGTACATTAATTTTTTATATTAAATAAATTTATATGTTTATTTTTATAAATTTATATAAGAAACTATTTTTAATAATAATAATAATAATATATTTACAATATGATATTTGTAATATCCCAACCAAATTATATGCTTAATTAATGGGGATAATGTACTTACTCAAATTTTTAGAAATGTGATTTCTTTATTTTTTTAGATGAATTATTTTTTGTAAAGTTTACTTTCATAAGGAATTAAAAAAAAAAAAAAAAACTCAATAATACTTAATGGCTTATATGAAATTTTCTTTCATTAGTTGGGCTTTTTAGAAAATAGAGCATAATTAAGGTGTGGTAAAATAGAAATTCTGATTTTAAAGGGGTGAGTCATCAGCCCCTTTTTCCTTGTACAAGACACGTACCCCCATGGCCCCACCCCTTTCTCACTTATCTTTTCTTTGCTATACCAAAATGATAACCCTTTTTGTTCTCTTTCTTTTGTTCTTGTGCCGTCCCTATGTCACCCTCACCAACCGCCCCTCCCCTCTCTCACCGAATCTCTCTCTCTCAATAGAACAAATTAACTGATTATTATGAAAAGGTGTTGAGTCATTATGTATTTAATTTATGAATTGAATAGGTTTTCTTGTTGGTTTATAAGTTTAATATATATAAAAGTTGCTGTAAGAAATTTCCGCTATATTGCTTGGTAAGGCCAAAGCTTCATAAACATAGAACTTGGTCTATGGATTTTACTGTTTCTGCAAAGTAATGATTAAGTGCAAAATTTTACAAGGGACTAATGTTATTAAGGACTTAACTATATGTCAGCTACTATACTTTCAATTGCAATCTAACAATAATTTATAAAATTTCAATTGCAAGCTAATAATAATAAATAAATAAATAATGGACTTATGTATCACTATAACCTAAATACTACTAGTAATTAGTCACATTGGCTGAGTGTGTCAAAGAAAGGAACTCACCTTTGAGACTTATCTTTTGGTACAGTATCATTTAAAATGAATTCTAATTGATTGAACTTTATCATGCTCAAAGAAATGACAAGAATCTTCTTATATTTTGTGTTTTATATTGTTGTGTTAGATGCATGCTTCTGGTAAACATGCATTTAAGCATATGATGTATGAATTTATGGTACTGTGAGTAACCTCTTTGAGGTGGGAATTAAGATTTTCTTGAGTTTGAGAGTTAGGTTGGGATTGCAAGTTTATGTACTTAAGAAGAATTGTTAGTAATAAGTTTTGATCCTTTGTTTAAGTGATGAGAATGTGGACACTTGAGCTCCTCTTATCCTAATCTCTTGTGTCTTCTGCTTTTAGGTAAGGTATATGTGAAATGGGCATTAGGTAAGCATGAGATTTGTTTAGTAAAATTATTATGTATTAAAACATTTTAACTAAAAATGTTGCATACAATCATATTTTTAGTAAAGATATATGTTCATGAACTTTTGAAATCTTATATATGATTTTTGAGCATATTGGTGCTATTAAACATATCACAAACATGATATTTAAGAAAGGAGATGATTTGCTGCATAAAATAGGTGGCAGCCGAATGAAGCAACAAGTGTCCAAGGGTCATGTGCAACGCACTTGACTAGGTGGACCCTTGGACACTTGTCACTTATTTTTCGCTGCCACCTAACCCACTATGTAGCAATTGCTGCATACAAGTATGTAGCAAACCCTCTCCCATTTAAGAATGATGTGGATATGTTACTTTCATGAAATGTTTATGTAAAAGAATGACTTTTAGAAAGCTTTGGTTTTGGGTTATGTCCATCGTTATGATTTGAACTCAGTTAGTAGGGGTAAATATCTGGCTTTTCACAGAAAATATTAATTGATTGGCCATTAAAAGTGGTGAGGTCTCTATTGTCTTCACCCTTGTTGGAAAATGCCAACTTGTGGAGGATGCCAACCAATCCTCGTAGTTGATGATCTAAGCACATTGAAAGGGGTGTGATATATTCAGATATGATCCTGAGATTTTCTAGTACTGTAGGGAATGCTAGATGCCTGGCACAACGTGCTTGAAACCTCCCAAAAGTTGTGACAAAAGTTATTTAATGTAAGTTCCTCATTCTGTTTACATGAAAAGAAAATTGTGTATCTTCAAATGAAAGTACATAATTTATTTTAAAAATTATATGAAGAATATTTATCAAGTCAGTATATTCATAAGATATTTGATTTACATGCATTCTTATTAAATGCTGGTATAACTTAAACCTTATTGGACTTTGCAGCTCACCCTATTATTTTTCAGGGCATAGGTTCTTTTCCTAAAAACAACGAGAGTATTAGAAATGGCAAGGGGATCTATGGTTCACGTTTGTTAGACTGTATAGCTCTTATGTTGTATAAAAGGTATAAATATTTTGTTGTATAGAAGGAATCAAGATGTACTCGATCCTTATGAGCATAGATGTTAATTTGAAACCCTAGTCTGTTAAGCTTGTTTTAGAACCTTAGTTGTATGTCTTTGGGGTTAGGTGTGTATATAAGGTTTTTGATAAATGTTTTGTTACATAATATTTTCACGAAAACCTTAAGTTTAAGTCAAGCTGTTAAACTTGCAAATTTGAAAATAATAATGTTTTAAGTTTTATGGAATTTTGTATATTATGGCATTTATGCAAGAAATAAAAATGAAAGACGAAAAATGAAATTTTGATAATCATTTTTAGCCTTAGTTGGTTCGTGTTAATGTTGAGTATAACTTAATATTAACATACTGGATATGCTCTAAAATCTGAAGTGTAAGTTTGGGTTATAACAATTTTCTTCCTTATATTTAGTTGCTTTATCAATATGATCTAACATACACTTAAATCTAAAGTTATGATAATGATATTAAACTAAAAATAAAAAATAAAATAAAAAAAGAAAAAGGAAAAAAGAGCCTCGTGCACAAGTGGAGAGCATGCATTGAGGCTAGTGGACAACTATTAAGATAACATCTAATTCAAAAAGCAGTTTGCAGTTTACAAACCTGTATCCCAGAACAGTTGAAGAGGTTGCACAAGTCTTGCCGATTAATAACATCATTGTAAACGTATCTCCGAATCTTAAAGATTATAAAACCACATACCAATCACATTCTTTAGTCAGGTTCCTCACAAAAGATGCAGATATAAGGAGAAGGGAATGGGTTAGCAAAAAAAAAAAGGAGAAGGGAATGAATGAAATAGACCTTAACATAATTGTGATGCATGTGTGTGTAAAGACAATTTGAACACAGAGACCGACAGCAATCTATGCAAAAGTGGTCCAAATCGTTCTTCTTCGCATCTTGATGCATGGTACAAGTACTGAAGTATATGCTGTTGTACATATCATTTAGCCATGGAGGTATCCCAACATAACTCTTCTGTAAAAATCAAATGAGTAACTATCTTCTTCTATGCTGAAGTGTATATACTTCATCACAAAGGAAAAAAAAAAAAAAAAACCTTACGGATAATATTCGTCTCATTCTTAATTTACCGGAAAAGAATATGAAAATATTGAAACGAATTTCATATACTAATAACTAATATAATTGCAATTTGATATAAAGTGAAAAAAGTTTGCTATAAACTGAAAGAAGAGAGATGGAGATGACATTTTTGTACTTTATATTTTGATGCATGATGTAAATTTCTTGATTCATTCATAGTTTCTCTCCGGAAGGGCTCTAAGGTTGGACGTCTCTCAGAATTAAATATATCGATGTTGGGTTTGTGCAGGACAAGTTCCATGCCCACATTATTAGGTCCACTTATTTATGTATTTATTTTCCCAACCGTACCTCTGTCTGTCATGGTACATTTAAAACAGAAACGTTTGTTTATGGTTTTTCCAACCGTACCTGCCATGGTTACATTTAATTAATGGATTGAATTGGTTTTTCCAACCGCACCTGATGTAGTTGGTATAAATGGTTAAGATTTAAAGTTGTAAAAGCAACTTTAAATCGTATAAAAGATAAGAAAAATAAAAAAATAAAAGTAAAAAAGTTATAAAAAAAATTTGTGAAGGACTTGAGTGAATTGCACGGTGACCGGATCCCAATCCTTAATTATTTAAAACAAAACCTGCTGTCATTCACTCGCTACACCAAAAGTAAGGTATTTTAAATATATGTTTTTATTTTAAAAAAAATGCTAACAAGTGTCCTAAAAGTATTGATTAATTGTTTATTTAAAGAAAATTTTTATGGAAAATAAAAAAAATATATTTTGACATTTTTTTCATTTTTTACAAAAGTGGTATCAAAACTTTCCTAAAATAGATTATTAATGAGTACCCTAAGGGTGCTCGTTAGCATGACCCTCAGTTTTTAAACAACATTATACGTATTTCTATACATTTTTTCACCCATACATATTTTTAAAAAATATAAATAACATTATTAGAACAATATTACCAAACACCCCTTAGTCATTCTATTATATAATACTCTCAGTTCTTTTACTAAATCTCTTATTTCTCTTTTTTCCTGCATGTTGTTGGGTATTAAATTCAGATGGTGTGAATTTTGCACCTACCTTTAACCAATAAAAATAAAAATAAATTTGCACATACCTCACCTCCCTCCCATGTTAGAGTGGACTACAATACACATACGTTATCAAAGATTTGAGTGCAAAACCTTTAGTTATAACACGTTTTTGGCTTTGTGGTGAGCTCCAACCACTCAACTCTTGCCAATTATTAAACGACATGAGAATTTTTATTACTAAAATTTTGTTATTGTTCTGATCATAAATTGGAAACCTGTATAGTTTTCGCACAGTGGCAGAGCTAGGAACTTTTTGTAAAGGGGGCCAAGCTAAATGTAGCAAAATTCTTAAAGTTTTTTATTTATTTATTTAAATGGAAGACCCCAAACAAGTAATTTATGTCATAAAAATTAAAAACGAGTCATTCAAGTGATTTTTTTTTTTTTTTGATGGTTTAATTTGATAGTTAGAATGGGAAAAGAAAGATTTGAACTCCAGATATAATAGACACATCAAAAAAATGCAAACTAAATAAAATCAAATAAAGTTTGAAGTAAGATAATAATACAAAATATAAATACATCACTCAGTATATACAACACTATATTATTATTATTATTATTAAATAATTTAAGTTATAAACTCAACCATACCATTTTTATATATAACATAATAATATATTATAAACAAATACACAAACGTCAATTCACCTTCCGCCACATTTTTTAAGTGTTGTAAAGCACATAAAAAGCTACTTTCTTTTTAACCACACATATAGCCAGTAGCTTTAGTATATCTTCCCCTAAAACATAACTTGCAATAAAAAGGACTGACAATATGGTAAAGCTACTGATACGAAGGCCGAATCTTTATATCTGATATGAAGATTCGACTTGTAGTCATCTATCTGATATGAAGGCCGACCAATCTAATCACCATGGCAATCGATGACGGTTTTGTTTGTGAGATGAAGATTTAACGAAGTCGATTTGAGTCTCAGTTTTGGCTTCTCTCAACACGTCAAAGCCGATCCGACTATTGTCCCTCTCTTTCACCCTTTTCTGGCAAGTTCTTTGTCCATATTTAGTGGAGATCTTGAGTTTTTTGACAAAATCCAGCAAGAATCTCCTATCCTTGCTGTTTTAATTTATTGACTCAGACTGACATTTGATGGCCATTAGTTGGGACCCGAGCCATCCAAACCGTTGCTCCTTCTTGGTTAATGGCAGGTTCAGTTCTGCCTCCATTTGAAGTGATCAAGTTGAGTCTGAGTTAAGCACAAACTTGCCTGAATCAATTCGTGGATAACCCAACTTGGAATGTACAATGAATTGAAAAAAGAATAATAAGAACAAGAAAAAAAAAGGAAAGGCTGGCAACCTTGAGTTAATGCACTAGTGACAACCATTAGTTAGGACCCAAGCCAACCAAACTGCCAGGACGGAACCAAGCTTCAAATTTAGGAGGGCCAAAGTTTTTTGTTCAAGAAGAATTCTCAAATATTGGAATATTAATACTAGAGGTTGGCAACAATGTATTATTAGCATTAATTTTTGATTTTTTTTTTTTGAAAAAATAAATCAATAGTAGAAATTTATAATTAAATTCTTTGTACCTCAATTAACACATTTTGATTTTATCAACATTGGACTGAGGTTGAATTGATTCTTTATTCTTTATAATTTCTTTTAATAAAAAAATCAATTTACTTATTCTTTTCTCATAATTGTATTCCTAGCATCTTTGTAATGCTATATAAATAAGGAAAATGCTAGAGATACAATTTTTTTTGTTCAAAAATTTTTACAAACTACTAATGTGGTGTAAAATTATTGGTAAGTGAAAAAATGATGTTAGTGGAGAGTCCATATGAGAACTAGTAAAAATTACCCAGAACAACAACTTATAAATATTTTTTGCCAAAAAAAAAAAAAAGTATCACTAGCATTATGATAATTATAGTTAAAAAAAATCTTAGGAAAAAACTTAAAAGTTCAAATTCATGTCAAACATTACATTAATAAAACAACTAAAATAATGTCTAATCAAGGTCATGCATTAATATTGAGCCAAAAAAAAAAAAAGAGTGAGACATTTATTGGTGAGATAGCATAAAGATGTAAGATCCTTTCCTTTCAAAAGTTGCAAGCGTGAAAAAATAGTAAAAAAAAAAAAAAATATGACAGCTGTTTGTTATGACATATGTGATTCAATGTTAGGAACATATGTTACTATTTTCTATAGTTGGCTAATCCTTTGACAAAATGCACTTTACTTGTAATTGGGTAGATCTAGGATGTGTTTAATGCTTCAAGAAACAAAGTTTCAAGTTTAAGTGTTAAAGCCATTCAAGTCTGTCCAAGAATCAAGAAATGAAGTGCAGGATTTTAAAGCTCGACAGTTAGCATTTATCGAGGTTTAAAAGCTGTTGAAACCTGTGGTTTGACAACTAGCTCGATAGATAAGATATCTGTCGAGGTTTATGTAGTTCAACTTTTCAAGCTAATTTTCATCCAATTTGTGAGTGTATGTTTAGGCTTTATTTTCTCACAACCCTAAACATATATAACAATTATTTTAAGGGCTGAAACAGGAGACACAAGTTGCACAAGAGCACAATTCCACAAGTGTGAAGAAGAGTATGACCGAAAACCTAGTGTGCCCTAGTTCTTTAAGAAGCTGCTGTGTTTGTACACTGTAGGGTTTTGTGACCAAGCAACTTCATGATCTTCATCGTTTGGATGAACTGAAAAACTTTGCAGCCAACATCCTTCTCAAGTTGGTGATCAAGTCGCGTACTGGGACCCGCGCAATTGGTTAGTCACGTACTGTGAGTCGTGCATTGAAAATGAGAGATTATCACTACAGAACAAGTCCAATTGGGTATTGGGATAAGGGTTCAACTGTAGGTTGGTATAAGGTACTGAGATTCCTTTGCTTGTAACCGTTTGTTTTGATAATAGTGGATTCCCGAGAGTGGTGACCTTAAAATCACCCGGTAGGGTTTTTGCCTGTAGTTTTTCCCCATTTGTAAACAAATTACTGTGTCAATTTATTTTCTGCTGCATACTTTAGTTAATTGGTGATTTGTTTGTGCTGCCACGTACAATTGCATGATTAATTAATAAACTTGGCTAATTAATCAATTAATTTATCACAAGAGGTCAATATATTTTTTGGCCTATCACTGTTAAACAATCATAAGATAATTGAGGGTTAACTAAATATATTTATAAAAAAAAAGCTTTTCCCATTTAATTAATTTACCTAAGGCATACCATTTATTGCCAATAGAATAATAACACATACATATGCTCAGGCACAGTTTAGCTAAGGCAGTGAGTAGAAAACAATTTGAATGATATTCTTGAGACATCTAGATACTAATAACACATATTGTTTGTCCAAAGATTTTTTTTATTATCCAGATTTGTGAATTCTTTTCTAGATTTGTAAATTGTACAATGTTTGTCTAAAAGTTTTTCTTGATATTCTTAAGAGATCTGGATAAAAAGGTTGAATTTAATAAAATTTTCATTTTTAGGATTTCATGTGTCAACTTGTAAATTTTTTGAGAGAAAGGGTGAAGTATATAATCTTAGGGACAATATGCCCCCCCCCCCCCCCCTCAGCCTCAACTTAGTTCTGTCTCTACAAAATATCATTCCTTCCTGGTCAATGGCAGTTTCAGTTCTGCCCCCCCCCCCCCCTAAAAGTGATCAAGTTGAGTTTGAGTTGAGCACAAACTCGACCTGAATCAATTCATGGACACCCAACTTGAAATGTACAATGAATTGAAAAAATATATAAATAATAATAATAATAATAATAAGAAAAAAATAGAAAAGCCTGGCAACCTTGAGTTAATGCACTGGTGACAGCCTTGAGTTAAAAATGATAGCATCTATCATTGTTTAGAGGGAGGGTAAATGTGTTCCACAAATCCCTTGGACACCCGTACTCGGGATGTACAATGAGTTGAAAAAAAAAAAAAAAAGAGGCCGCCAATCTTGAGTTAATGCATCGGTAACAGTAACAGCCTTGAGTTAAAAGGGTCTGGATTAGGTCTAGTGTTTCTAGTATACTAGACACAGTTGGATGGTGACACATATTTAAAAATGGACATATGTCATCATCTCAACGGATCTAGTGCCACTAGACACTGGACCCAAACCGTCCTGAGTTGAAAAAGGGAAATTCTATTTTATGATGTTACAAAATATGTGTTAAAACTAAAATTCTATTTCATGCAATTTGTACGACACTTAAAAAAAAATTCGTGAATAAAACATGGTTGGACTAGGAGTTAGACCGTGGAGTCCTAATTTAGGTAAATAGGGTCAATAGTTGAATAACGCATTAATTGGAGCTTAATTAGCAAATTATAAAATCTTGATGGAATATTTAAGCTCTAGGGCTCCTTCATTTAAACGTGTATATATCCCAAAGAGAATAGAGAAAAGAGGCACAGGGTTGGGGGACTCTAAACCTGATACCCAATCAAGTAATTCCCCTCTCACTATCAGTAATGTAAGCGTTTTCGTTTTAATATAAGAGTTTTACTAATGTATGCCAAGTAAACTAATTTAATAAACTTTTTATGGGAAAAAAAGAAAAGAAAAAAAGAGTGATTAACTTTTTTGATAACTTTTTCAATTTTCCATAAAAAGTTTCTAAAAATAAATGATTAATGTATGCCCTTAACTGGGCTCTTAATAAAAAGCCTTAATTACTATTTGTGGCGTTCCGGTACTTTCCATGGTTTTTGGATGATAGCCTATAATAAGAATATAGAGATATATGCTAGGGGCATAGCATAGTTTTGGAAAAAAACTTGTTCCGTGTACATTTATACACATGCGAAAAAAACAAACTAAAATCGTGACTTCAAATAAGAAGTTCAATTGGTTTTTTTGCGCATCTAAATGCGTGTAATAAACCTTATTTATATTCCTGGTAGTTGGAGAATTTGTTATGAATCTAGTTTATATTGGGATATAGTCTTTTTTTAAGAAGTAGTTGGTGTACGGACTCACAAGCATTAAGGACTACAAGGAGACTGTATCTTATCATGTGCTGGGCACGAGAGACTTATGTCTAACTGGCATGTGGGTCCCACCCACATGCCAGTGAAACATAAGTCTCATGCTCTCAATGCATAGATATGCATGTGGGCTCACATGTCAGTGAAGCATAGGTCTCATGCGCACATACAAGACTTTTGTAACTGCGAGTCTGTACACTTTTATGGCTTCTAAACCCAGCCCAATAACAAGAGAATTTTATGGCTTAATCGTTTTATAACTGGTTGAAAGAGAAAACATCACGTGGTGGCAGAGATATTTAGTTTGGTTGTAGGAATTAGTTTAAACATGAGTAGTATATTCATGGCTCCATGGTGTAGAGTTTAGCTGGTTTTGGGTTGTAACTTATTATTGTGGATGAATGCTAGTTAGCCATGAATAATTGGTGTATTCAGTGGTGTAGGTGACATCACTGACATCCGTATGAATAAACTGTTGAGAAAGGTAGTATTGTGGGGCTAAATTTAGTGAATACAAATTAAATTATATTTTTTCAAATGCTTTTTTCTTGTGAAATAGTTGAAAAAAATGATTATAGGAAGTAGGATTCTAATCATGAAATTTCATGGTTATAAGTAAACCCTTTTTTTCCCGAGCTTACTAAAGATTAAAGTTTTGAGTTTTTAATTGTTGGGTATATTAACAAGGGAGACAATGAATTATGCATGATATGCACAAACTTTGTTTATTAGATTCTTAGAAGCCATTGTTTTAAAGTTAACGCTTTCTAAATTTTAGCAAAGGAATTTTTAGTATTGAATACGAAAATTTGTATTTTGGTAGCACTTTGAATCTCTACTTTTTAAAGTAAAGATGGTTTCTAAATTGAACTACTTTTAGAAAATAATAGAGTTTTAAATGAAGTTTTTCCAAAATGTTGTTGTTCTTTAACGGTTTCAAATTAAGTGATTTTAAATTCGTATTCCTTTTTCCTAACAGTATTTGAAATGCTTCTTTTACTAAATCGAGTTTTCATACTTACTCAAGAATTATAAATATTTTTATAAACTCTCCAATTCTTAAAGGTTTCCTAAGAGAATTAAGCAACTTTGTTTTATGTTCTATTTGATGCTATGATCTTCCATATGTTATCGTGTTTTGGAATGATTTTTGTTAGGATTATATTTTTATGTAATTGACATATTCTATGACAAAAAGCATTTTAGTGATAATTGGGTAGTTCTAAGTGGTTTAAAAAATATTATGAAGTACTTTAAAAAAGTATAACAAGTGATATTATTGATATAGGAATGAGTTTTACACATATATACATAAATTAAATTAGAATAAGATTTTATCTTACATAAATAAATAAACCGTAAGTTTTGAAACATTTTGAGTACTAAGAATTTAAAGAATAAAACTTATGCATGCCATACAAAATTACTTACAGTTCACAAAACCTCCACAAGGAAACGCTTGAACACTATTGAACATAGCTTAACTTTGGAATTAAGATTCCCCCTTACAAAGTTTAGGGCGTCCAACTTCAACTCCTAGAAGTGTACACTACCCTAAAACCATCAAAACCGCGAGCATAAACAAAACTTGAACTTAACACTCCTACCATGAGACCATAAAATTCTGTATTCTGTCCAGTCACTAAAATTGCATCTTTTAATATATGTAAACACTTTAGAAGCCTTTAATTTAACACAAATACATCTTTGCTCAGTCCCAACACCCACCTAAAATAGATAGCCAAGTGAAAGTGCCAATCTAATCCCTAAACAGAAAACAACTAATCCATCTAGGAACAAATCCCTATTGGGCGCCCCAAAAATCGTTCATAATATAATATAACATTATGATAACCTAAACAACTTCTACTAGGATTAGAGTTTCTCACTTTGATTGGTTTTTTGATCCTCTTGTAGTACTCGAGAATGAATCTTGCAGCCTTTAGAAACCTTCTTTTCTGTGATTTTGATGGTGAACGAAGGTATCAACCGTATTATATATACTCCATGAAAATGATAAGCATGAATATCAATAAACATTTCTAGACCTGTAAAAGACAATCCCATGGGTTAGTGAAATCATTGCATAAATTAGAGTTCAGTGCCGTTTAGTCCCTTGATAGACATATAAATCAATGCATAAATGATATGCCCTATAAAATCCAAAGCATCTTTAGTTGGTTTGGTTGTGTATGTAAATTTAGTTCTATTTTTAGGTCCAATTTTCTGGAATTAAAAAAATTAGGTCAGTTCAGTTATGGTGTTCTTAAAGTCTAACCAATAATCTGACCAAGTTGCACTCCTAAAATAGTAATGCATTAATGGTTGGTACGCCACTTGATATATATGTTCGCAACACAATCTGACCAATATGGTAATGCATGATTGTGCAGATATAATTGTTAAATGAAAAATATTATTACAGTTGGCCCTTACGAGTTACCACCACCTTTAAAAATAATTCATAGTCTATCAGTTAAAAGTTTTATAATTCAATTAGTTGACATTTTTTAAATTTTTTTAACAAAAATATTCATGGTTCAAACCTCACTATATCAGAATATTAAATTAAAAATATATAACATTCACATTGGATCCTCTTTAATTTAATTTTTCTTTTTTGAATAAAAACTTTCTAATAATATTACAAACCCAACAATTTCATAGGTTTTTTTTCACAACATTGTAGATTGCAAGCCAATTTCATTTTAAGCCTTAAGACTAATAAATTTTAATGGGTTTTTTAAATGAATTTAAATGGGTAGGAGTAGGATCCTCTATTCAGTGACTGTCAAGTGTCAACAACAAAAATTAATGTAGTCTAGTCACTTTATTTTGATTTCAGCTAAATCTTCTGCTGTTTATTAAAAAAATCATCTGCTGCATGCAGCCTGCAGGACAAGCTCGACTTGTACATGCAAGAAAGTGACTATTCAAGTGCAGCGTAACTATCAAAAGCAAACCTGTTAACTATAGCGTGCGTTTGCGCAGAGATGTTTCTGCGTTTGTGTTTTTTTTTTTTTTTTTGCTAGTCTTATGGCACTGTTTATAGACCAGTCAACGCTTGAAAAATGTGTGAACAATGTTTTTGTCTTTAAAAAAAAAAATTTGCTACAGTATTTTTAGGAATAAGTTTTTAGTTTTCAGTAAAATAAGTGGTATCCAAAATAAAGATCTGTTTAGATACTGCTTATTTTGCTAAAAATTAAAAATTTATTGCTGAAAATATGTAACAAAATATTTTTTAAAAAGAAAAAAATACTGTTTACGTTTTTTAGGCATTGACTGGTCCATAAACAGTACCACTAGACTAGCTAAAAAAAATACAAACGCAGAAACATCTATAGGCAAACGCACGCTAGTTAATAGGTTTGATTTTGACAGTTACGCTGCACTTGAATAGTCACTTTCTTGCATATACAAGTCGAGCTTGTCCTCCAGGCTGCATGCAGCAGATGATTTTTTTAATAAACAGCAGAAGATTTAGCTGAAATCAAAAGAAAGTAACTAGACTACATTAATTTTTGTTGTTGACACTTGACAGTCACAGAACAGAGGATGCTACTCCTACCCATTTAAATTCATTTAAAAAACCCATTAAAACTTATTAGTCCTAAGGCTTAAAATGAAATTGGCTTGCAATCTACAATGTTGTGAAAAAAAAAAAAACTATGAAATTGTTGGGTTTGTAATATTATTAGAAAGTTCGTTTTCAAAAAAGAAAAATAAAATTAAAGAGGGTCCAATGTGACTGTTATATATTTATAATTTAATATTTTGATATAATGAGATTTGAAATATGAATGTCTTTGTTAAAAAAAAATTAAAAAATATCAACTAATTGAGTTACAAAACTTTAAACTAATCACTATTAATTATTGTTGCTTCAATCTGAGAGAGTCAAGTACATAAAAAGAATGGTCATTTATTAAATTCCATTGTGTGTAGTACTGTTAAGTGTTAACACTCATCCTTCTTGATAATGTTAGCACTTAACAGTACTACACACAATGGAATTTAATAAATCACCATTCTTTTTTTGGTACTAGACTCTCTCAGATTGAAGCAACAACGGCACAAATTTTGGATAGTTATTGATTTACGTCATCCAAAGCTAGCATCCATGTATACCAATAATTTAATATTGGCCTCTATTCTAGCTTATAAATTTTAGTATAATTGTTAGGACATATGTGGATCATGTTAGGAACATATGTTAATATTTTATGTAGTTGGCTAATCATTTGACAAAACGCACTTTATTTGTAATTGGGTAGATCTAGGATGTGTTTAATACTTCAAGAAATATGTTGTTCAAGTCTAGTATTAAAACCATGAAAATTAGACCAAGAAAAAAGTGAAGAAAAGCTGTTCAATAAAGCTGGATAGATAACTCGACACCTACGGACAGATAGTTCGATAGCTTCTTGACACCTCTCGACAGCTAGGCTATCTATCAAGATCTTCAGTTGATTGTTATCGCAATCTCGACACCTTTTTGGCAGCTGGTGGATCGATCAAGAAAGCTCCTATCTTCTTGATAGCTCCTCGATAGCTTCTCGATAGCTGTATCTGTCGAAGTTTAAAACTCGACACCTCCCGATCGATCGAGGTTACGGGAATTCAGATTTTCAGATCTGATTTTTGACCCATGTTGACATGTATGTGTAGGGTTTCTTTTCTCACAACCCTAAACCTATATAAGGCTTATTTTAGAGGCTGTCACATAAGAGAATACAAGGAGAACATATGCAAAAGGTGATCGATGCCTTATTCTCTCTGAAAGAAGCTATTGCATCTTTGCGCCTTAGGGTTTTGCAACCAAATGCTTTTTGATCTTCATTATTGATGAAGTGAAGAACTTTGCAGCCAACAATCTTCTTCTAGTTGGTGATTGAAGTCGCGTATTGGGATCCGTGCAATTGGAAAGGGTAGCGTTCATATATTGAAAAGTTCAGAGGGTCTGAAGCGGTAAAAGGTTTCTGCTGTAAGTTCATCTACGAGGATTGTAGAGTCTGGGGACAAAGGTTTTGTACTAGATCTGAAACTTCTCTTTACTATAGTGGGTTGCTTTTTGGGAAGGTTTCCCCCCAGGTTTTTTACTGTGAAACTAGTTTGTTTTATTGGTTTTCCTAGGTCATCATATCTTGTCTTATTTATTTTTCCATTGCATGATTTTGACATGATATTGATGTTTGTTTGTTTTAACAAGTTTTATTCATAATAAATCTAATTAACAACTTGGGTTTAAAACTTGTTAATTTTATCAACTGAGGTCTAAATTTCCCAACCACTATGCCCAAACTTATACCTGATGATGCTCCACTCTTGAGAGATAAGACAAAATTCACAGCTAAACAGCCTTATAAACAGTGTACACATTGAGAGAGAGAGAGAGAGGGAACTTTCCTGTTCTTGATGGTGAATGTTTTATCTTTTTTTTTTTTTTTTTTGGGGATAATCTAATGGTTAATGTTTTATCATCCAAAGGAATGGGACCGGTTGTATATGTAAATTTGTGATTTACAACTATGTTTTATGTTGGCTTTATTCCATGACAAAAAATGTTGTAATTACTTTAATTCTGTTCTTTGTATTTTGTGAGATTTTGTTGTATTGGGTTTAGTATTAAGTTGGTGAAGAATCGAGCATGTATTGGATGAACAAGTGGATTTCGCGAGTGTCTCACTAAAAGCTAACCCGCAAAAGAGCCACGTGAGAAGCACATGCTGGAAGCTGAAGAGTCATGCCAGCCTGGAGGATTTCGCGAGTGTCTCGTAAGTAAGGCCTTCTCGTGAGATACCCGTGAAACTTTCTGTCTAGAGACTTTTTAAATGTGACTTTCTTACCCTTCACCCATACTATATATACCCTCATTACCCACAGAAATTATAAGGAGGCCATTTAGAGAGAAAAGCCCTAGATAGGTTTTCTACAACACACACACCCATTTGTTAGAGAGAGAGCTACTCATCCTTAGTTCTAAATCATTTTAGTCTCTTCTTCTTCCCTCTCCCATTGTCATACCTTGAGAGGAGATTTGTACCTGTAAAGTTGTTATTTACAACTATGTGTTTTTGTTGGCTTTTATTCCTTGACAAATTTGATTGTAATTATTGTTCAATCTTTTGTACTCTGTGTTTATTGTGAGATTTAATTGTAAGGGTTGTGTGATAGAGAGAAAAAGTGTGTGTGAAGACTCAAGCAATTGAAGACTGAAGTGTTCTCGTGGGTATCTCGCGACTAAGCATCCCGCGAAGTGACTCATGTGCCTTGCACATGCTAAAATGCGAAGAGTAAGGGCAGGATGGAGACAGCTGTGTCTCGCGAGTATCTCGCCGGTAAGGCATTCCCGCGAGACACTCGTGAGACATTCTGTTCTGCCAACCTGTCCATTCTTATACACACTCTCTGTGCCTACACTATTTATACCCACATTACCCACAAATGTTAAAAAGTGCTTCTGTGAGAAAACCCTAGCCAAACACCTTGAGAGTTAGAGATTGTTATACCCACAATCCTCTACACATTTGCTTGTAGAATTTCCTCAACTCCTACCTTTCCATTTCTATACCATTGAGAGGTTTATAGTCCAAACACTTACCACATTCTTTCAGAGTGTCAAGTGAAGTTTTGGTGCTGCTGGGAAGCATTGGAAGAAGCTAAGGATGGTAGATGCAACATGAAGCTTGTTGCGGGATCCGGAGAGTTAGACAAGACACGGTTCCGAGAAGCCTTGTTGAAGTAAGAGCTTGGAGGGCTTAGGTACATCGGGTAGATTAGGCTTGGAGGGTCTCTTGCTAACCCATGTATCCCAACTGATTGTCTAGTGGATCAATTACCACTTGGAGGGCGGCGGAAAGGTTTTTTGCTGAGTTCTTCGGTTTCCTCTTTGATAACACATTGGCATGTTATCTTGTGTTTGCATCTTTTTTCTCTACTCTTTTACTTTCCATTTTATTGCTGTGTTGCATTAATTATGGATTAGAGTAGCTTGTTTGTTTATTCGCTCGCTTTACACTTTTCTGCCCTTAGTATTAAGTTAGTGTAAAATCAATCGAGCCGTAACTTTTAATTGGGGGTCCAAACAGCTCTTGTGTTTTCAACACATTTTTGAGCTTTCATTTGGTATCAGAGTGGGTACACTCACTGTGGTGTAACTACCTGAGTGTGATCCTTGATCCCGTTTGAGATGGACCGGTCTTAATCTTTAAATGTTCCACCATATTTTGATGGTAGTAATTATGCTTTTTGGAAAGTCCGAATGAGGGCATTCTTGTGTTCTATTGATGATACTATTTGGGATGTGATAGAAATAGGTTGGATTAGGCCGGAGGCCGCTAAATCCACTTGGGATAAAGCAACTTTTGCGGTAGCTAACGCTAACAGTAAAGCTTTGAATGCAATATTTTGTGGTGTTTCTCCAAATGAGTTTCATAGGATTTCTCATATGATAGTAGCCAAGGAAGCTTCGGAGATATTGGAGACCACTTATGAAGGAACAAAGAAAGTGAAGGATACAAAGCTTTAGATGCTTACCACCAAATTTAAAGAGCTTAAGATGGGAGATGATGAGTCCTTTAATTCCTTCTATGGGAAACTCAACGAAATTGTAATTGCTAAGCTCAATCTTGGTGAGAAGATTGAAGATGCTAAGGTAGTAAGAAAAATTTTGAGGTCCTTATCCGAGAGCTTTCGAGCAAAAGTCACAACCATAGAGGAAAGCAAAGGTTTAGATGAGATTAAAATCCAAGACCTCATTGGATCTCTCCAAACATATGAGCTGGGATTGCCTTCTCATAAGTCAAGCAAATCTCTTACTCTTAAAACCATCACCGAAAGAATGGATGATTCCTCTGAAGAAAATGGAGTGGAGAAGGAGGTATCATTTCTTGCTAAGAACTTCTGAAAATTTCTGAAGATGAAGAATAGTGGGAAATTGTTCAGCAAAGGGAAGTTTTCATCCTCCAAAGGTGATACGAAAGAGTTTAAGAAGAAAGAAGGGAAGGATACCCAATCTCCTCAAGGCATTGTGTGTTATGAATGCAATGGCCATGGACATCTCAAAAAGGAGTGTCCCAACTATCTAAGAGGGAAGGGCAGGGCATATGCCACAACTATTAGTGATTCGGATTCATCCAATTCTGATTCAGAAGAGAGCTGTGATGGAGAAGGGAATTACTCCACCTTTATGACTACTGCTCATGTTGAGTCCTCGGAGGACTTGAGTTTGCTAGTGCAAGAACTTGGGGAGCATAGTGATGAGGAATCCATGGGAATTGTAGAAGAATCAGATGCTGAAGGAGATGAAGATTCAACCAGTCTTCAAGAAAACTACAATTCCCTACTTAAGTAGCAGGAGAATACACAAGGGTGGCCAAGGCAGCTGTTAAAAAGATGAAGAAGGCAGATGAGGACTATAGAAGTCTCCTAGTGCAATATAAGGAGGCCAAATGTGAAATAGAGGCGTTGAATGGAGAGCTGACGGAAGCCTACTCAAAGATAAAATTCCTTGAGCTTGAGGTGGTTCAAACCAATGCAAAAGTAGAGTGAGTCTCCTCCAAGAAGCTTGATGAAGTCCTCTCTCATCAAAAACCTTTCTCCGACAAAACTGGACTGAGATATACTGTAGAAAGTAGTTCAGCTGTCAAAATCACCAAGGATGTGAAATTTGTACAAGTCAAAGAACCAGTAGTGGCTGCCTCTACACCGAAGAAAGTAGAGGAAGAAAAGAAGAAGAATGTAGCTGACCAACAGGTGTTGAATAAACTTCGTAATCAATCTGTGGTCAAGCCTAAGGTTCAAGGGAAATCACCTCCAAAGTTGCAAAGAGGTCCGAGAATTCAACATTTCTGTCATTTTTTGTGGACTTCAAGGACACACCAGACCAAATTGCCATAAGCTGAAGGCATTGAAGAATGCAAGTGTTCAGAGGTCAAAAAGCCCTAAAAATGACAAAAGGAACTGGGCTGGTGAGCAATCAAGAGGTCGAAATGGTGATTTCGGCGTGATGGATGTGATGAAAATGATCGGTGCCTTCACCACTTGCTTGGAGAGCTTCATTAGACGGTTTGAAAGTCCTAACTCTCGTACCCAATCCTTTAGGGATATCACCCCAAACACATGTGTCGTGTGGGTGAAAAGGGGTACTCATGCATAAGCATTTCAACATGTCCATGCATTAATACTTCCGATGTTTAGGGACATTTACTCATGCATTTCTACATGCTTGATTTGCTTTGTATCATTTGCTTCTGGTTTTAGCATGTTTCTTTTACAAGCTTTTCCTTTGATTTTGTTTTTGTTCTGTTTTTTAGTGTGTTCAAAAAATTCAAAAACCCATAAAAATTGAAAAATTGAAAAATCTTCAAAATGTTTGATCACTTGTTTTGTGTATATCACATAAGAGTTTGGCTTAGTACCTTCGTACTAATGGCGTAGTGCATTTATGAGCTTAGCTTGTTTTGTATGCACATTTATTTGTGTGAAAGAAATTTTGAAAACTATGTGTGATTGTTGTAAATAGATCTTCCAGTTTGTCATGAATGATTGGTCAATAGTCTTGATGGTCTTGATACTTGCATAGACTTGTGCCTATATCTCTTCCCACTTTATTTTTTGATTTTACAAAAGAGTTCACCAAATGTGTTAGGTTCTAAAGACTTAAGATTTCATGTATTTAGAACTCTAATGTGTATTGTTGGCAAACCATGATCAAAACAGGTTGTTTAGTCTTATTTAGGCTTGCTCAAAGTTGGTTCTTTTATGTAAAGTTGGAATCGAGTTGATGCAGAAGTTAGTGTGCATTTCGGCCTGGCACGATTGATCGAAACTTAGGCTCAATCAATCGAAAATCGGGCATATGCTTTTTTTTTTTCTGCAGATTTCCAACTCAGCCCTAACTCCTAAAACGTTTAGAGTTTTATGTTTTGCCCTAGGTATATAAGGCAAACCCTAGCCACGTTTTAGATGCTGCTCATATTGCTGTTTGTATGAATCTCTTGTGAGATCTGTGAGGAGCTTTCCTTCACACAAGCTTAGGATTATCAAGAAGGAGATTTGTTCAAGAACTTGATGATTATTCAGTTCCTGCTATAAGAGCTTAAAGATACGCAAGCGGGAGTGCTTATACTTGCTGCAGAATTCAAGAAAGAAGGAGTCCGTGGTCTCAAAGCTTGCACGTGGTCGTGTCAGTAAGTTTCTACTGGTGGGTAGCAATAGGATGTTAGTGGTCTAAGTCGCTATTGTACAAACTTCGATTCTTTCTATAGTGGATTCAAGTTTACCTTGAGGATAGCTAGGTTAAATCCTCCCCAGGTTTTTTACCAGTTTGGTTTTCCTGGGTGATCATATCTTTGTGTTCTTTATATTCCGCACTTTGCATTGATATGATTATATGATTATGTTAACCTAGATCTGAACTTTGGACTAAGTAATAACTTGGCTAATTAACTAGGTTAATCTGGTTGTATTTTAAGGGGTCTAAAAACATACAAGTGGTATCAGAGCGGGTAGCTCTTTGTCTGTTGATCTTTTGATCTCTGAGCTAATCCTTGATCCCTATTGTTATGGAACACGGACACTCTCTAGTTATTCCTCCTCACTTTGATGGGAATAATTATGCTTATTGGAAAGTAAGAATGAAAGTATTCCTGAAATCAATTGATGAGAGAGTTTGGAACTCCGTTGAGTACGGATGGGAGAAGCCCACTACTCCTGTGAATGAGTGGCAAACTTCTCAAAAAGAAGTAGCTGCATTCAATAGTAAAGCTATGAATGCAATCTTTAACGCTGTTTCTATGGAGGAATTTAAGAGAATTTCTAATGTTGAGGTTGCTCACACTGCTTGGAAAATCCTCCAGACTGTGCATGAAGGCACAAAGGATGTCAAAATAAATAAGTTGCAGCAATTAACTTCTAGGTTTGAGAGCATTAGGATGTCTGATGATGAATCCTTTGATAAATTTTATGCTCAACTTAATGACATTGTTAATTCTGCATACAACTTGGCTGAATTCTATGATCAACCTAAAATTGTTAGGAAGATTCTTAGATCTTCAACTGAAGATTTTAGACCTAAAGTGACTGCCAAAACTGAAAGCAATGATGTGGATTCCATCCCTGTTGATGAACTTGTAGGATCTCTTCAGTCCTATGAGTTGGACCTACCCAAAACTAGCAAATCCAAGTCAATGGCTCTTAAGTCAGTTGATGATGTTGAGGTTGGTGGATTTGATGATGAGCTCTCTGCTATAGAGATTGCTTACCTTGCCAAGAACTTTAGAAACTTTCTTAGGAATAGTAACAGAAGGGCAAGAGGTACAAACACTACTGAACTTAGAAACTTTAGGAAGAATGATCCCACTAAGGTTAACAACAATGAAAAATCTAGAGAAAAAGTTGGTCAATCTTCAAATAATTCTTTGGGTTCTCAGTGTTTTGGATGTCAAGGGTATGGTCACATGAAATCTGAATGTCCTACATACTTGAGGTCTAAGAGGAAGGCTATGGCTGTAACCCTTAATGATAATGAAGTTTCTGATGATGAGTCTGGATGTGACGAGGATGGAAATTTCATTGCTTTCACTACTACTGTTGTAGTTAATGAAAGTGTGTCTGTTGAAGAGAACCCTTTTGATGGGGAACTCTCTGATGATGCAGATCTTCAAGAAGCCTACAATAAACTACACAAAGTTACTACAAAGGATGCCATGAATGTTGAATTAGGCTTAAAGAAAATTGCATCTCTTGAGCATGATAAGAAAAATTTGCTTGTTAAATTGTTTAATGCTAATGAACATTTGAACAATGTGAAAACTGAGAATATGCTTTTGCTTGATAAAGTTAAATCTTTGGAACATGATTTATCTATTGCTAGATCTACTAGTTCTAAACTTGATCAAATGCTAAGTGTTCAAAAGGCTCATTCTGACAAATCTGGATTAGGTTTTGTTGAAAGTATCTCTGTGTCTGCACCCAATTCCACAAACTTTGTTCCTTCTTCTTCCTCTGAACCCTTTATGAGTGAGGTTGTGAGTGAGACTGCTAAACCTGTAGAGGTCACACCTCCTAGGAAGATTAGGGTTGATCTGAAAGAGTCCAAACCTAAGGAGTCTACCCTCTCTAAGGACAAGATGCATGGTAAGCCTGTTTGGGTTTGTCATTTTTGTGGAAAGTCTGGACACATTTGTCTAAACTGTTACAAGCTGCAAGCAGCTAAGTGAGCAAATAAGCCGAAAGTGCCTGTGCCTCAAGCACAAGATCCTATGACACTTATTGGTGAATTGGTAAAGGCTCTAAACCTTTATTCCAATCCTGGAGTTGGAAATCACTCTAATGTGAATAAGAACTCCAATGCTCGAAGTGCATCTAAAAAGTTTTGGATGCAAAAGGCTCGATTTAATTGAGTCTTTCTAACATGGTCCTTATGCTTCATTGCTCTACCTCTTTGTGACCATTGTTCTTTGGTTTTTGTTGTTTTTTTCGAGGATTTGCATTGCATAACATTCATGCATTTCATTCTAGGATTGTTTTGTTTCTTCTTTTCAAAATTTTTTTTTTAAAAAAAAAAAAAAGAGAGAAAAGGAAGGAAATTATGTTGTGTATTCTCTTGGTTTTTGAAAACAAGGTTGGTCAATCTATTTTCACATAACATGTCTTTGTACCCTGTTTAGCTTGGATGAGCTTATTTATTGCACTTTACTAGTTGAAGCTTTGTAGTGCATGTTGTGTGGGAAAGATGTTTATGGTTTTTGATCACTTTGTCTTGATCTTGAAGTCACATGTCTTTGACTGTCGGACTTGAACCTTTTGAGAAATGCATAAATAACCATCTCACCACTGTTCACTAGCCAATCATGAACACCTTAGTGCATATCGTAAGATTTTGTGCTCGAGAAAGTATAGCACATTCACAAAAAGAACATAAGGTGTAGCCTCGGTTTAAATGCTTAAAATTGGTGTGTACATTATTGGACTTAAAGCTAAATCAAATAAATAAAATTGGTGTGTACATTATCCCGGCTATTTTAATAAGTTTCTGAACAACTAAAATTGGTGTGTACAATATGAGGCAAAATTCAAGAAACTTACATGATTGCAAGCCTTATGATCTAGGAGATGTGGGAGTTATATGATGTAACTCTTTAGGTGATAGTCTCTTTTAAATTTTATGTGATGAATTTTGTAGACTTTGTGTTTGATTTCTATTCACATATCACCTCACATGTATCTCAAGCTTTTACTAGTTGCACGCACTATACAAGTTACTCTTTGCTAAACTTTGTACATGTTATTGTGTGTGTTTTTAGTTTGACCAACCAAGTTTGAAAATACTTTGAGCTTTATGCAAAACAGATTTATTGCTTGAGAATTTAAAGGGAGAATGTTTGAAAAGATTAATCTTGGGAAAATTGGGTTTAAATCTTGTTTTTTTGAAAAGCATTTCATCTCATACTCATGCATTTTATACATAAAATTCAATGTTTTGAGGAGAGTCTGCATCAAAATCTGTTGTTTTTCAAAAACTCATTTTTTTTTTTACAATTTCGATCGATCGAACCTGTTCTTTGATCAATCGAAATTGCCATTGAAAATTTAAGTGAGCCTTTGTCTATTTCGATCAATCGAAACTGATTTTTGATCAATCGAAAATCATGAATCAGGTTTTTAAAAATCAGATCTTGACTTTTTCAAACACCTTTTTCAAAAGTTTTAAACTTTCTCTCTCTCTCTCTCTCTCTCTCCGATTCGGACTAGGCTCCACATCCAATTTTTTGTCGTTTTCCTCCGAATTTTTTGCAAGGTTTTCCTCTCCCAAAGCCAGTAAGTCCATTTTACCCTTCCTTTTGCATTTTATTTCATGTTTGCATGCATATATTCATGCATTTGTTTGAAATTTTTGGACCTATTAAAAATTGAGGTTTTTGATTATTCAAGCCTTATTTTCTGAAATTGATCAATGGGTTTTGTTCCTATGATGTTATAAACATGATCTATGTTGGTTAATTTGATCAATTTTGTGATTTGTGAGAAATTGAAATCTCTAGGGCTTGTTTTAATCCGATTTGGGGTTTTTGTTCAATTAGGTCAAAATTGATGAAATTGGCTTGTTGGATTGATGTAATTGATCATTCTAATCTGTTTTCTATCTTGTGTGATGATCAATTGATCAATTTTTTCTGAAAGAAAAAAAAAGGAACAAGTGGTTTTTCAAATTTTTGGGGTTTTGTTAGAAACTCTATGCTCAAGCCAATTTTGTGCATTTGAACTTAATTTGAACTTAGTTCACTGCATTAGAACATGCAACATGCCATTAAAGCTATTCATGCATCATATAGATTTTTGTTCTATATCTATTTTGTGCTAACTTGCAGTCTGCCTTTGGTTTTCCTTTTTGTTCTTTTTGGTTCTGCTTTGTGTCTTTGTCCTTATCTTTAGCACCATGCCTAGGAAGACTAGAGCCCATAGGACTCCCTCCACTTCTTCTGAGTCTCTTTCTAGGAGTGAGCAGTTTAGGAATGACAAAAGCAGAGAGACCTTTGATAAGTTGAAGAGTAAGAGGAAAATTTGGGCTGAGCATTCTGTTGTGCTAGATGAGTTAGATCCTACCATTAGGGCAAACTTTGAGAGTTGGGGCTGGTTGTCTTTGTTGGAGATAGATCATCCACCCCTGACCGCCCTGATTAGAGAGTTCTATTCGAATCTCTCTTGCCATGTCTATGATTCCAACACCCTTGTTAGGAGTTGGATACGAGGTGTTGAGTTCACCATTACCCCTAGGATAGTGGCTGATGCTCTTGGGGTTCTGGTCGTTAGGCAGCCTGTCTATCCTTATGAGGAGTCTCCACCCTTAGATGACGTCATGTCATACATCACTGGGTCTTCTATCTAATGGGGCTCTGATCCTTGGATCATGTCTGCTAAGCTCACTGAGACTACCTATCTTTTTCTTAGGATAGCGTGTCATTCTTTGTGGCCTATCTCTCATCTCCACACCATCCCTATTGAGCGATGTGTGTTTTTATATGCCCTTGTTTCTGGTGCTTCTATTTCTTTCCCTCATCTGTTTCTTTGTTCTTTGAATGAGATTCATCGGAGTAGCGTTGTTGGTCACGCTCTTGTTTATCATATTTTCATTCATAGGATTTTGTTGTTTTTAGGTTTAGATGGTTTCCTCGCGTCTGAGCCTATGCATATTACTGGTCCCATAGGTGCCACCTTCCTTCGGCAGAGGGCTGCTCACTTAAGTGCTAGAATTCAGTCTTCTGGTGTTGTCCCCCCTCCTTCCTCTTCTATAGGTGATGCACAGGCTGAGGCGTTTGGTGCTGTTGTTGCTGCTGATGTTCCTCCACCGACTACTTCGAATGCTTCTGACATTCGATGTACATTGGATCATGTCTTGACTGTTCAGGCGGCTCAAGGACAGGTTTTGGTGGACTTGCTTGATGAGGTTCGTGCTTTGCGTGTAGAGTTGGTGCATTTTAGACAATCTCCTACGCCACCTCCTTTTGATGATGGATTCTGATTGCCCTTTGGCATTCCGTCACAAAAAGAGGGAGTAGAGTTTTTGGAGTAGCTTGTAGAGTTCTTGTTGATAGGGGGAGTTTTGTTCTTGTTTGGAGCCTATGGTGATTAGATTGTATCTAGGAGCTGCACTTTGTATTTACATTTTTTTGGCTCTTGATGTATTTTTGTTGGGCTATTCATGTTAGGGGGAGATACATTTATTTTGTTTCTTGTTTCACTGCTTATTGACTTATATTTTCTTGAGATATTCATTGATATATGTCTTTATTTTGTGTTTTGGTGAAATCAAGAATTTATTTTGTTTACTTGTATTTTCCACACATGCATTTATGCATTTTTTGAGTATTTCAGGAAATATAGGTTGATTCAGTCATGCTGCTGTCTACACTTGCAACTAATGGATAGTAGTTAGGATTGGATTTGTTTTGTAAAGGGCTTTATTTTGTAAACTTTGAGCTTTTAGTTTGTGTTTTGTCACGGACTGCCAAAGGGGGAGTTTATTAGGTTCTAAAGACTTAGGATTTCATGTATTTAGAATTCTAATGTGTATTGTTGGCAAACCATGATCAAAACAGGTTGTTTAGTCTTGTTTAGACTTGCTCAAAGTTGGTTCTTTTATGTAAAGTTGGAATCGAGCTGATGCAGAAGTTAGTGTGCATTTTGGCCTGGCTTGATTGATCGAAGCTTAGGCTCGATCAATTGAAAATCGGGCAAATGCGTTTTTCTACAAATTTCTAACTCAACCCTAACTCCTAAAACATTTAGGGTTTTATGTTTTGCCCTAGGTATATAAGGCAAGCCCTAGCCACATTTTAGATGTTGCTCATATTGCTGTTTGTATGAATCTCTTATGAGATTTGTGAGGAGCTTTCCTTCATACAAGCTTAGGATTATCAAGAAGGAGATTTGTTCAAGAACTTGATGATTATTCAGTTGCTGCTATAAGAGCTTAAAGATATGCAAGTGGGAGTGCTTGTACTTGCTGGAGAATCCAAGAAAGAAGGAGTTCGTGGTCTCGGAGCTTGCACGTGGTCGTATCAGTAAGTTTCTACTGGTGGGTAGCAATAGGATGTTAGTGGTCTTAGTTGCTATTGTACAAACTTTGATTCTTTCTATAGTGGATTCAAGTTTACCTTGAGGATAGCTAGGTTAAATCCTCCCGAGGTTTTTTACTGGTTTGGTTTTCCTAGGTGATCATATCTTTGTGTTCTTTATATTCCGCACTTTGCATTGATATGATTATATGATTATGTTAACCTAGATCTGAAATTTGGACTAAGTAATAACTTGGCTAATTAGCTAGGTTAATCTGGTTGTGTTTTAAGGGGTCTAAAAACATACAAAATATAAATCTCCAAATGAAAAGAGATATTAAGCTGCAAAAGCCTATCGCACATACTAATATTTGACTTGGAAAAAGGGAAAGTGACTTTTGTTTTTTGAAATGTATAGTGCTCAAAAAGCCAAAGGCTAATTAGAAATGTTGATATATCAAAATTTATCGAGCACCAATTTCAAAAAGAGATGTATTATCCAAATTGGATCAAATGTTATGATTTATACATAAGCCAAATGAAAAGCTTCTAAGATTTGTAATCAATTTGTGGGAGGTCATATATGTTCATTTCTATAATTGAGATAGACCACTTGATTTAGTACCAGTTGTGTATGACCTGATTGAATTGATCATTGAAGTTTCACTCTAGTCTAAGGACTATTTCACACTTGATACTTACCCACAACACACACGACTTTGATTCAATTAATACTTATCTCATTTGTGTGATTGTACATGTTCAAATGTGGTGTGTATGCTCAAGTACTTACTAATCAAATCCAAAAAGATTTTTGAGTGTTTTATATGTTTTTGAAAGTGATTTTATACTTTCATGTTTTTAGTTTTTGTTCAAAATGCATTTTTGTGTTTTTCTTCAAAAACTGGTTCAGAAGGTGTTTTGCGAGAAGCTCGCGACTTAGAGCTTCCTGCAAAAAGGATTTAAAGGAAATAAATTTTTGGTCACTTCACATAGAGACTCTCGCTACAATCTCGCGAGTATTTCGCGACTAAACACTTCTCGCGAAATGTGTTTTAGGCAAAAACTGAAATTTCTTCAAATTCAGACAAAAACTCTCACGATTGATTCGCGACTTAAAGCTTCTCGCGAAAGTTTTTGTGCTTTAGTGCCATTCTCGTGATTGTCTTGCGCCTGTCTCGCTATTGTCTAACCCGCGAAAAACGCGTGTTTTTAGTTTTATATTGCAACTATGACAGTTTTCAAACCACTCTCAATTCCCTCGCTAAGCCTCTCTCAAACCTTTTCAACCCAAAATCACATTTTACTCAAACCCCATCATTCTCAAGCCTGATTTCTGCATTTTCAACTTCAAGGTATGTTTTTTAAAACATTTTCTTCGTGATTCTTATAAGATTATGCAGTTATTTGAGTTAGGGTTTCAATATTTGGATTTTTTTTTCTCTCTCTCTCTCTAAATTGGGTTGGGGTTCTTCAATTTGCAATTTTTTTTAAATCTTTGATTGGGCTGTGCCCCATTTGTTGTTTGTGTATCTGTGTTGGCCCCATGAGGCATTTTAGCATGTATTGAGGCAAGTTTTCACCATGTTCATGCATTATCCATAATTATTGTGCATTGTTGCATGTTAGGTGTTTGACCGAATGTCCGAATGACATTTCTGTGTTGAATTAGACTCAACTGAGTTCCAATGTTTGTTTTTGGTCTTGAATGATCATGTTTTCTTTGTTTTGGCAAATGGTTATGTGTTTTACACACTTTGTCCATTTTGTGCCTCAATGCCATGCCATGCACACCTCTAGGCACACCTCATGCATCTCATGCTGCACACTCATGCATCAGCACATGCACACTCATGCATCAGCACATGCACACATATGCACACACATGCACACCTACTTATTTTCATGCATTGTGTCTATGTGTACTTGGTTTAACTATTTTAGCAAGTTGTTTTGAGTTATTTATGCTCTATTTTAGGTTATTTTACTTTCTCTTTGAACTAACTTGAATCTAATCAAGTTCTGTGTTCTGTTTTGTGTTTTTGTACATGTTTCTGGTTTGCTCTGTGTAATTGTGCAGATGTCTCCTACCAAACATTCTGCGACCAAGATATCTACAAAACGTCCTCACACTGATTCTGACAATTTCAAGTTTGCTGATGTTGATATGAAACACAATGATTGCTACAAAAGAGCAACAATCATTATGGAGAGGGTGGTCTAACTAGAAACTCTTGAGGATAACTTCATCCCTGAGGTGTTCAAAGAACAGACTTGGACCAAGCTGTTGAACCCAGTTGGGGTTGTGTATTCAGAGATCATTCTAGAATTTTTCTCAAATGCTACTGTGGAAGATGACAATATAGTTTGCTAGGTGAGACACAAGGAATTCATGATTACAAGGGATAGTATTCAAGAATTTTTGGAGATTCGTCCTCCCTCTCAAGCAATCTCAGTCCAGTATGAAGATAGATTGGGTTCCACTGAGGAGATGATAAAGATGCTTGGTGGTACACCGAAGAAGACATCTATGGATACAATTCAATTTTCACCGGAGATGAGGACATTGTCTTATGTGATGATCCATAACTTGTATCCGGTCACCAACCTTACCACTTTATTTGCTCCAAGGACAAGATTTTTGTATGATCTTTTTACCCACAAAGAGATATATATTTGTGGACATATCTTCCATGTGTTGAAAAAGAGCATTGAGAAGTAGAATTCAAGGACTGTAATGCCCTTTCCCTCACTTATTATGGGCTTAATTGCAAAGACAAAGCTGAAATTTCCGAGTGGTCTCACTGTGGTTTAGAGCGACTATCCCATTGGTGCACACACAGTCGTTAGGAGCACAACTCATATCAAGGGCTCCAAAACAGGTGTGCATACGATACCACAGGATCGTGTTGAAGATGTGGGTGGAGATACAGAGGAGGAGATTGACAGATTTACTTTTGCTTTAGAGCCTTCAGCTCAGCCATCATCTTTAGCACCAGCACAAGGATTAGACAAACTCAATCACCTACTAGCGAAAATGGACCAGATGTCTTCAGTACTTGACTCCTATGTGCAGCACACCGTGACACAGTTTGCATACCTCCAAGGACAGATCACTGCATTGTCTTCCTAGATCGGTGACTTGTCCATGGCGCGGGGATCAGATTTAAAGTCTGATAAGTTCTAGCCTTTTGGCCATTTCGGTCAAAAAGGGGGAGAAATTTTTGAGGGGGAGCTGAGGAAAAGCCTACACAGTGTTAGGGGGAGCATAGGTTTAGGCTTAGAAACATTGGTTATTGGTTGGTTATTGGTTCATAGGTGGTTTAGGTTCTTTTATGTTTGGTTTAAACTGTTTTTAGTCTTTATAACTGCTGGTTTTTGTTTACATTTTTTACTGTTACTGCTTTTGTTTAAAGCTTTAAATACTCTATTTTTAATTTTAGTTTATTTTCAGTATTTGTGATTATCTCTATGTTTAGTAGCATATTTTTTTGTACTTTTAAGATATTGCTAATATGTCTTAAGCACCTCACTCTTGTGCCCTAGTAGGATTTTGTATCCTAGATGCAAATATTTCATGTATTTTGCATTGGTTGAGTATTGGACATGCAATTGATCCTTTGGATTGTTCTTAATTGCATTGCGTGTCCGGATCAACATTTACTTGCTAAATGTTCATTGTAGTCATTCTTTAATGACTATTTTTGTTTGATCAAGATATGCTTACATGTTTTATAATGTTTACAAACTTGATCACACTTTACTTGCTCATGTACGTACCTTGTGTTCAACTTGTCATAAGCTTAATGAAAGTTTTGTTTGTGTGCAAGTGTTTCAGGTAACAGGTATATACGTGCAAGTGCTTCACAGCTTCTAGATTGGGTGTGAGTGAGTTTTGCCACTGTTCCCAAATTCACGTTTAAGTCTAGAGTCTGTTTTAGGGGTTTTGTCACAGAATAGCCAAATGGGGGAGATTGTAAAGTTGTTATTTACAACTATGTGTTTTTGTTGGCTTTTATTCCATGACAAATTTGATTGTAATTATTGTTCAATCTTTTGTACCTTGTATTTATTGTGGGATTTGATTGTAAGGGTTGTGTGATAGAGAGAGAGAGTGTGTGTGAAGACTCAAGCAATTGAAGACTGAAGTGTTCTCACAGGTATCTCGCGACTAAGCATCCCGCAAAGTGACTCATGTGCCTTGCACATGCTGGAATGCGAAGAGTCAGGCCAGGATGGAGACAGTTGTGTCTCGTGAGTATCTCGCAGGTAAGGCCTTCTCGCGAGACACCTGTGAGACATTCTGTTCTGCCAGCCTATCCATTCTGATATACACTTTCTGTGCCTACACTATTTATACCCACATTACCCACAAATGTTGAAGAGTGCTTCTGAGAGAAAACCCTAGCCAAACACCTTGAGAGTTAGAGATTGTTTTACCCACAATCCTCTACACATTTGCTTATGGAATTTCCTCAACTCTTACCTTTCCATTTCCATACCATTGAGAGGTTGATAGCCCAAACACTTACCACACCCTTTCAGAGTGTCAAGTGAAGTTTTGGTGCTGCTGGGAAGCATTAGAAGAAGCCAAGGATGGCAGATGCAACATGGAGCTTGTTGCGGGATCCGGAGAGCTAGACAAGATACGGTTCCGAGAAGCCTTGTTGGAGTAGGAGCTTGGAGGGCTTAGGCACATCGGGTAAATTAGGCTTGGAGGGTCTCTTGCTAACCCATGTATTCCAACTGATTGTCTAGTGGATCGATTACCGCTTGGAGGGCGGCGGAGAGGTTTTTCGTCGAGTTCTTCGGTTTCCTCTTCGATAACACATCGGCGTGTTATCTTGTGTTTGCATCTTTCTTCCCTACTCTTTTATTTCCATTTTACTGCTGTGTTGCATTAATTATGGATTAGAGTAGCTTTTTTTTTTTTATTCGCTCGCTTTGCACTTTTCCGCACTTAGTATTAAGTTAGTGTAAAATTAATCGAGCCGTAACTTTCAATTGGGGTTCCAAATAGCTCTTATGTTTTCAACACATTTTTGAGCTTTCAGTACCTAAACACAACTCACACCTATTCAGAGTGTAGAGAGAGTTTTGGAACTTGGGAAGCTTTGG
Organism: Quercus ilex subsp. ballota; assembly: GCA_032727855.1. NCBI lineage: Eukaryota > Viridiplantae > Streptophyta > Magnoliopsida > Fagales > Fagaceae > Quercus > Quercus ilex. Next base: position 33,843,579 of record CM064910.1, read on the forward strand.
GGATTTGCCAAAAGAAGCCAGTAAGGTTTGGCGGATGCAATCGGGCGTTGCGAGATTCGGAAAGCTAGAGAAAACAAAAATTCGTTAAGTTAGTTGGTAGCAAGAGCTTGGAGGGCTTAAGTACATTTGGTAGACTAGGCTTGGAGGGTCTTTTGTTATTCGTGTACTCCAACTTTATTCTCTAGTGGATCGATTTACCGCTTGGAGGGCAACAAAGAGCAAAGAGGTTTTTCGCCGAGTTCTTCAATTTCCTCTTCAATAACACATCGGGGTGTTATCTTCTTCCCTACTCTTTTAGCTTTCATTTTATTGTTAATATTTGATGAATATGGCATAGAGTAGTTATATTATTTGTTCACTCGCGTTTGCTCTATTTTGCACTTAGTTTAAGTTAGAGTAAAATCAACCGAGCCGTAATTTTAATTTGGGGGTCTAAAAAAGCTCTTGTGTTTCACACATTTTCGAGCTTTCAATTGGTATCAAAGCGGGTACACTTGTATTGGTTTTGTTACCTAAGTGTGATCCTTGATCCTTTGTGTGTTTTGCCATGGATAGTGTTTTGTATGCTTCTATGGATGTTTGTAAGTGTAACATGCCATGTGTTTGTGAAAATGTCTCTATCAGTGTTAATCCTCTTGATTATGATGACATGTTACATGAATCATTGGGTGTTGTTGATATTCCTAACATCAAACTCTTGAAGAAAGAGGCTAAGAAGTTTCATAAGAATTTGAGCAAGTTTTGTTATGGAAAGGATGATTTGATTGCTAAGCCTAGTGAATCCAATAAATTGGTTGAAGAATATAAGAAGCTTGCTAAAAATTCTCTTGAAAAATTGAAAGAGTTTGAATGTTTGAATATGGACTTGGATGCTAAACTTGTTTTGTCTAACAAACTTGTTGATGAGCTAAAATGTGAAAATGAATCTCTTAAAATGCATGCCAAATGTCTGATTGCTGAACCTATTGCTAAAAAGGATGAAAATATTTGTTGCAATCATGTTGTGGTACCCAATTTTGTGCCTATTGTGTGTTCTACCTCAAAGGAAAAATCAGTGTACATTCGTCCACACGAGGAATCAAAAGGTGGAGAGAAAGGCTCTTAAGCCAAAGCCTCCGTTTATATCTCATTCTAAGCTTTTGGATGGATCTAAGTTTGCTCCAACTTGTCACCATTGTGGTGTGATTGGTCATATAAGACCTCAATGTCCAAAGTTGAAGAGAGAACAAAACCATGTTGCTAGATCCCTTCCCAAAAAGCCTAGTGGACCTAAACACATTGTTTGTCACCATTGTGGTGCCTTTGGTCATCTAAGACCTCATTGCTCTAAGTTTCATGCTCTTAAAAGAATCAAATGAAAAGTGAAACTTGAGCTTTTGGGAAGTCGTGCTATAAAAGCAAAACCGAATTTGGGGGAAAATGGTAAGTTGTTGAAGAAAGTTTTTGATGTTCTTACCTTCTTATCTATGTTCATCTCCGGTTCCCATTCCAAATAATTGTTTCGTTTGGATGAGGAATGGCTCCTATGGTTGAGCTTATACTCTTTTTGTCCTTGATCTAATTCTTTCAAACTTTGTAGGGCTCTTCATGCATTAGATGCTTCATTGTCATGCATTTATGCATCATGCATCTCTTCGTATGCATTATTTTTGTTTTTGTTGTTGATCTTACTTTACATGTTCTATTTTTTAGTGTGTTGAAAAATTCAAAAACCCATAAAAATTGAAAAATCTGCAAAAAGTTTGATCGCTTGTGTAGTGTATATCACATGTGAGTTTAGCCCAGTACCTTCATACTAATGGCGCAGTGCATTTTCAAGCTGAGCTTGTTATGTATATGTTAAGAAATATGTGAGTCAATGATAGGAACATATGTCAACATTTTATGTAATTGGCTAATCCGTTGACAAAACACACTTTACTTGTAATTGGGTAGATCTAGGATGTGTTTAATACTTTAAGAAACAAGGTTTCAAGTTCAAGTGTTAAAGCCATGCAAGTATGTCCAAGAATCAAGAAACAAAGTGCAGGATTTTAAAACTTGACAGCTAGCTCGACAGCTAGCATCTATCGAGGTTTAAAAGTTGCTGAAGCCTGTGGCTCGATAGCTAGCTTGATAGATAGGGTATCTTTCGAGGTTGATGAAGTTCAATTTTTCAGGACTATTTTTCATCCAATCCATAAGTATATGTTTGGGCTTTCTTTTCTCACAATTGTAAACATATATAAGGATTATTTTAAGGGCCGTAAAAGGTTGCGTAAGTGTGAAGCAAAGTCTTGTTCATGCAAATTGTGATTGGAGACAGAATTTGCCCTAGTTCTTCTTTTTCTTCAAGAATATGCTGTGTTTGTACGCCGTAGGGTTTTGTGACCAAGCAACTTCATGATTTTCATCGTTTGGATGAACTAAAGAATTGTGCAGCCAACATCCTTCTTAAGTTAGTGATCAAGTCACATACTGAGATCCGCGCAATTGATTTGTCATGTACTGGGAGCCATGCATTGAAAAGAAGAGATTGTCACTATAGAACAAGTCTAATTGGGTATTGGGGTAAGGGTTTAATTGTAGGTTGGTATAAGGTACTGAGATTACTTTACTTGTAACCGCTTGTTTTCATAATAGTGGATTCTCAAGAGTAGTGACCTTAAAATCACCCGGTGGGGTTTTTGCCGTGTAGGTTTTCCCCATTCGTAAACAAATCACCGTGTCAATTTAATTTTTGCTACATTTAGTTATTTGGTGATTTGTTTTTGCTATCACGTAAAATTGCATGTTAATTTGATTAATTAATAAATGTGGCTAATTAATCAATTAATTCATTACAAGGGGTCAATACGTTTTTGGCCTATCAGTATGCACATCTATCTTTGTGGGAAAAATCTTAACATCTTTGTGTGACTGTTGTAAATCAATCTTCAAGCTTGTCATGAATGATTAGTCAATAGTTTTGATTGTTTTGATACATGCATAGACTTATGTCTATATATCTTCCCACATTTTTATGTTTTTGCTTTATAGCTCAACAAATGTCAAATCTCGAAAAGAGATAATGAGCTACAAAAGCCATCGCACATACTATTTGACTAGGAAAAAGGGAAAGCAACTTATATTGAATTGTATGGTGCCCAAAAATCCAAAGGCTTACTCACAAAATTGAAATATCAAAAATTTCAGGCATCGATCTCAAAATGAGATGTATTGTTCATAAATGATTAAAAAGTTACAAGTTGAAAGAAGCCAAAAGTAAAGCTTCCAAGATATGTAATTATTTTCTTGTTGGAGGTCATATATGTTCATTTCTATAATTGAGATAGACCACCTGACTTAGTACTAGTTGTGTATGACTTGAATGAATTGATTATTGAAGCTTCACTCTGGATTAAGGATTATTCCACATTTGATACACACACACAACACATAAGTCTAATGTTCAATGAATGTCTATTTCATTTGTGTGATTGTACATGTTTAAATGTAATGTGTGTGTGCTCAACCATATGTGGATCAAACCAAAAAGATTTTTGTTTCTTTTTGTTTGATTCTGGAAGTGATTTGTATCACCCATGTTTTTCAAGTTGTTTTTGTGTGAAAAACATGTGTTTTGGGTGTTTTCGTGACTCATTTCATAAGTAAGCTCAGCTGGGAGTTAAATGGTCCAATTCTCAAGTTTCTCAACTTTTGACAAAGAGTTTCGCAATTATTTCATGAGTAAGGCTTACCAGCGAAATACCAGCAAAATTTCGCGGGAAGCTTACCAACGAAATTACCAGCAAAAATTTCCAAATCAGCTTTTTAAAGGGTATTTCATGGGACATTTGTTTTAAACTTTTCCCATCTTCTCCCAAACCCTTGTTTTAATGCTTCAACATCAAAACCCAACTAATTTCAAGTGTTTTACATTCCATAAACATCTCTAAGGGATTTTATGTTCATTGATTTTGATCCTTAGAGGTTTGTTTTACATCACATGCACACTAGATGCACTTTTGCTGCACACACTCTAACACTTAACATGTTTTGTATTCACTCATGCTAGTTAATTTTTTTTAGACCTTTTAGCACATATAACATGTTCTTGTGTCTATGTCATGCCTTGTGAAAGTTCAAATAGCGTGTAAAACACTATGAACGTTTAGACCCCCCAATTTACAAATTATCAATTCAAGCTTAATATCAAACAATGTACGTGCGGAAAATGAACATAAGCCTATAACAAAATTGATAAACATTTTTAAACCAAATAAAATCACATCCACAGCAGAAATTAAATGGCAAAGATTAAGGGAAGAGAGATGCAAACACAAAGACAGCACAGCGATGTGTTATCGAAGAGGAAATTGAAGTCCTCAGCGTAAAACCTCTCCGCCGTCCTTGAGGATTTCTTTACACTCTCTTACACACTACCCTTACGTGATTCCCATATAAATACAGGGTTTCTAAATGCTGAATTACAAGAAAATTTGGCACGAAATATAGCCAATAAGATGGTTGATTAAATTCAACCTTACAATCTCCTTCTTTGGCTATTCTGTGACAAAACCCTACAACAAACTCTATACTTAACGCATGAGTTGGGAATAGTTGAACAAAACTCACTGACACCTAACTCTAGAATCTGTGAAGCTCTTGAATCATAAGAACAAGTATCTCCTGAAACACAACAACACAGTATGATCATTGTATGCAGAAAACTTGTAATGCATATGGAGCAAGCATAATGCGATCAAGCAAAAAGGAATAAAGCAATAGACCATAGCTTGACCAAAAATGAACAATCACTATAAAAAAATGACCACAATGTTCATTCACACATGGAATGAACATCCGGACATGCAAGCTAATAAGCTCAATTGCAAAGTATCATTTGCATGTCCAACACTCAACCAATGCATAAACACTAGGTAAATGCATCAAGGATAAAAATCCAACAAGGGCACAAGAGTGATATACTTAAAGAAAATGCAAAACATTTAACAAGTACTAAAGCTACAAAGTATGGGTACGAAACAAGCTACATAAGCAAAGGTACAAACCATCTGAATAACATCTTATATATAATACCAATGTACCTAGAGCTTTCAAAAGTAAACAGATCCATGAGTTTAAACCAAAACATTGACCATAGTGTAGCAAACCCATAATAAAAGCAAAACATTATCCAAAACATAATACTAAAACATATAAACCCATAATAAAATAAACACTGAAATAAAATTTTTATGGCAATGTCCCCCTCAAACTGGCACTCCCCCTCAAGTGCTACCCCTAAAAATCTCCCTGTTTTTGACCGGAATGGCTAAAGGGTCACTATAGAGTAGAGAAGCTATCAAACTTTGTTGAGAGGATGTTTATCTGATCTTGAAGTGTAGCTAGCCTGTCAAATTCTTCATTCTGGACATCTCTGAGCCCATCAATCCTCTCAAGGATGATTTGGAATGCATCTGGAGGTATAGCTGATAAGGACGAAGCTCTGCTCCTCTTGCCACGGCCTCTTGAGCTTGAGGGTTCTCCTGCAGCCTCTGTCTCAGTGTCCATGGGTTCACCTTCTTCTTGGTCACCTTCCTCTTCATCACCCGGAAGACAAACTCTTATCCTTGTGATGGTTAGCTTGTTAATTGCTGAGGGAGTAGACAATAGGCTGATATCTTGAGGGATCTCCACACCTTTCAACCTAAAAAGCCTCATAAGAAGACTGGGAAAAATCAGCTTAGCCTTGGTGGATGTTCTGGTCTCATCCACAATGGTGTAGAAGATGTGAGAACTGATGTCTATGTAAGTTTTCTGCTGAGCTCCATAAGGAAGATGGCTCTGGCATTGTTGATTGTGGTCAGCTTCTTCACTGGGTATAGGTTAAACATCATAATTGTAACACCTGCCTCACTTTAATTGAATTTAATTGCTTTTAGAGTGGAATTGATGAATTTTTTAATTTATTCTGAAGGTGATATTATTTTATATTATGGTCACTACAAAGAAAATAAATAAAAGAAGATGTAACGCGAGAGTTATTTTTGTGGATTATTCATATTTAACTTTTAGTCTCCTTATCAGTTAAGGAAAAGGATAAGAGATTTCCTATTTGGATTAGGAGTGTAAGTGTTATTGGAATTCTTTAGAGTTTTAGCCTATCTAAACAACCTTAATATGAGTTTTAGTGGGAATTAAAGTCTTCAATTCTTATTTAAGGTTCTAGTAGGTTGTAATTTCAGCCCAAGTGGAATCTGTTTTAACGTATAAGTAAGTTAGGGTTTTCCTGTGGAAAGACATAGAGAGAAAGACTGAAATAGTACAAGAAACAAATCCTGCATCAGTGTGGCGTGGTGGTCAGGTATATCTCTCTCTCAAAACCCTCATGGAAATAAACTGCGTTGCTAGAGTAGTTTAATAGATTTGCTTTAATGTCCTATATGAATGCTTGAACTAGGCAAAAAGCTCTTGAGTGATAGTTGCTAGAGTTTACGCATGGTAGTGGGGCTGAACTTTTGAATCTTGTAATCTATATCGTGGTCAATTTCTAAACTTTTATCAAATACACGCTTCAGGTCACTTAGTCCTACGGTAGGAATTTATTTGATAAATCTATTGTGTTCTTTCAATGGCTTACAGGTAGGAAAGTAGTTGAATATTATATATGTTAGATAGAATTTCTAACACTCAGTACATATATGCTATAGGTTGCTTTGTCCTACGGGTATAATTTTTATGGACGCCATATATATATATTTGGATCTTATAGATTTGTCCTAGTGGTGTTGAAGTGTGATATGAAACCTTAAAATATGAATCTAGGTTGTATTGGTAGTGAACTATTAGGGCTTTATGAAAATCTTAGGGAACTGCCAGCATGCATATTCTTCTTACATAATAGTAGTAAGAAGAAGTAACATGTTATAGAGGATTGTAGAGATGTTTAAAGACTAGTAAATTATTAGGAAGTGTCCCTTACATCTTTATGGTATACGTCAAAGTGGATTAATTATATAATTGTGTTACTCCTTTACTTTTAGGTGTGGAGGAAGATCTCGTTTGATTTTGGATCTAGACTACGAGTATTAGCAACTAAAGGTAAGTGGATTACAGAACATGACGTCTCTCAAGACGTGTATATATATATATATATATTTGGTAAAAATATATTTATTTATATATATATATATATAATTGCAAAAGTGAAGTTTCAAAAACTTATACCATTGTAAACGCATAATATATATCAGAATTTTATTATTTATTATATATTATTATGAAACTATATGTGTCAAGAATGTTTTAAATAGTCAGTTAGAGCAACCTTTGCCAACACGGGATTAAGTGTTGGCCTTCGGCCGATGTAGTGTTATTGTGGTGTGGTGTAGTGTTATCGTTTGCTCTTCGGAGCCAGTGTTGCCTCTTTGAGGTTAGTGTTATTGTTCCCTATAGGAATCACCCACCGAGTGTTTAGCAGCTTATGTCTTTTTCTGACTAATGTTTTCCATATCGAACTACTGTTTTATTGTTACTGATCTTTATAAGTGGAAAAAGACTGTTTATTGTCATAATATATTATTTCTACCTATTTGGTGTATTTTGGCTAATTAAAGTGGTTATTATTTTATTTAATGATTACAGCGTTATAGTTAAATGTTCTATTCTTGACAGTTTTATAGAATATATTATATTACTGTTAAGACTATTTGTAAATGTTTTGTAAAGACTATATTTTGTCAATGATACTAATGTTTTGTTTTGAAAGACATCCTCATGTTATGTAGTCTCTTATTGAGCTTCTAGCTCACCCCCCTTTCTCCACCCTTTCAGATTAGAGCATTGGAATATCTTTTGGTGGTAGATCATTGGAGACATAGATTGAAGACTTCTTTTGGAGCTATGTTAATTGATGGACTGTTTTAGTATTTTTTTTTTCTTAAGATAGTAAATTTGGCAATTGTGGAACTCTTGGAGATTGTATTTGGAGATTTTATTGTTAAACTTTTTATTTTTATGGATTTCTAAGGGAAACGATTTTGATTATTTGAAATTTATTGTGGATATTTAATTACGCTCTGTTCCATCATATTAGTGCTGAGTATTACTAAGACAGGTTATGCATCTAAATCCTTGGTATGAGTTTGGGGTGTTACAATAATCACTGTTAGACACCTTATGTCTGCTAGAAAGGCTGCGATGTTGAGGCATCTCCCCTCTCTCACTCCACCAATATGTGTTTGAACAGTTTCTAAGGACAGCATCCTATCTTTATAATGAGTGAAATCATGATCATCTATGCCCTCAAAACCCAATACTTCATCAATATCATCCACATCTATAGTGAATTCCTTTCCTCTTATCCAACAATTAATCTCATGCTTTCTTAACACAGCATTTGCTAAAACTCCCTGATCAAAGGATCACAAACTCCAGGCAGGTCACTCAAAAGCTTATCCCAACCCCTTCCCTCAAAACAGCTTGGAATGAAGGTGTCCTTCAAATTCACCAAGTCTAAAAATCTCTCCTGGATAATGGGTGCCATCAAGTAGTACACTTTGTATCTCTCAAAATGTTGAAGAGACCTGAACTTGGTATTGTCCATCTTCAGCCTTTTGTCACTCTTCTTGGTAGTAGTATTTTTCTTTGTAGGAGTCATCTACAAAGCACAACATCATAGACCACAAAAGCGGAGCACAATAGATGGAAAATCAAAAAACAGTAACAGGTTAGTAGTACTTAAAAGAACAGAAAATTATACCAACATTCAGTTCATAGACAGTTTAGAAACAATCATGGAATGAGAAAACTCAAATTAGAAGAGTACAGAACAATTTATCATCAATTTTTAAGCATAACACATTTTTACAGTGAGCATAGAACCCATTATGAACAACTTAGGGTACATAGCCAAACACATACACCAACATGCAATAATCAACCATTGTGAAACAACCACACTCACAAACAGTGTATATCACAATAAACCCACAAAAATAGGCATATGTCTATGAAACATATCTTAATGGGTATGAGATGCTCAAACCAGCATAGAACATTAAACCAACTCAAAACAGAAACTCAATCAAGATATCAATACTATCCATCATCCTAAAATTAATATCAACAGAATCCAAACATCCAATCACAACAAAATAGACTAAACCCATGTTCGAACACCATAAATCTCAAACCCCAATAACAACTCTAAAATCCAAGAAAGCAGGGTTATAATCATGAAATACTTAGCGAAAATAAGAAAACCCATACCTTTTTCTTGGAGATTGAAGTTGAAATGATGAGCAACAATGGAGGTTTTTGTGAGTAACACGGTGGGTTTGAGAGAGGAAGAAATGAGGAAGACAATGAATAGTCACAAAAGTTAGAGGGAAAACTGAAAAGTTTTAAAAAACTAACCAATTTGCGCAAAACATGCAATTTTCACGACTGAGTCAAGTAGCGTGCAAGTAGCCAGGTCAAGTTGCTAGAACACTTAAAACAAAAAAATTTGAAAATTTTTTCTAAGTGTTTTTTGTGACTGGAAGGTCCACCCGCGAGGAAGTCGCGAAAACTTCTGAGTAACCTCGCGATTGGAGCTTCCACTCGCGAACAAGTCGCCAAACAAAGTTGCGAGAAATCTAAAACCCCAGAAATTTTGAAAAATTTCTAAGTATTTTTTGCGACTGGGATATTGACTCGCCAATGAGTCGTGAAAAATCTTTGTGTGGGCTCGTTATTGGGGCATGCGACTGGACCAACCCGCAACTAAGTCGCCAGAACAGGGCAACACTATTTTTGAAGATTTTGACAATTTTTGCAAAAAAAAAATACTTTCCAAAAACAACTAAAACACACAAAAAAACTTTTTGTGTTTGATTAACAAGGATTGAGCATGTGAAAACACATTTAAACAAGTACAATCACACAAATGAATAAGGCATTCATTGAACATAGACATGTGTGATGTGTGTGGATACCAAAAATGAGATAGTCCTTAGTCCAATGTGAAGCTTCAATGATCAATTCAACCAAGACATACACAATTAGCACTAGATAATGTGACCCATCTCAATTATAGAAATATGCATATATGACCTCCCACATAAACTTAATAACATATCTTTGAAACTTTTCATTTGGCTTCATATACATCATATCATTTGGTGTTTTTGAATCATTACATCTCATTGTAAGGTCGATGCCTGAAATTTTTGATATTTCAATTTGATGAGATAGCCTTTGGTTTTTTGGGCACCATACATTTTATTTCAAGTCCTTTCCCTTTTTCCTAGTCAAATACTAGTATGTGCGACAGGCTTTTGTAACTCATTATCTCTTTTCATTTGGAGATTTACATTTTTTGAGCTCTTTAAGCAAAAACAATAAAATAAAGAGTGGAAAGATATATAGACACAAGTCTATGCATGTCTCAAGATCAACAAAACCATTGACTAATCATTCATGACAAGCTATGCTCGTAGATGCACAAAGCCATAAGTACAAAGGTACAAGAAAAAACATGTTTTGAGACAAAACTCAACAATGTCGATCAAATTTTTGGATTTTCTACTTTTTATGTGTTTTTGGATTTTTGACACAAAGGCAAGAAATGACTGATCAAAGACAGTAATGTAAAAACATTCAAAACAATTGCAAACAAACAAACAAAAATAATTTTTCAGCACAAGCTGGACCAAAAACAAAAAGCACATAACCAATCAAAGTCATAAAGCATAGGAAGTATTAATGCATGGACATGTTGTAATGCTTATGCATGAGTACCCCTCTTCACCCACACGTTACGTGCGTTTGGGGTGATATCCCTATAGGATTAAGTATGAGAGTTAGGACTTTCAAACCTTCTAGTGAAGCTTTCCAAGCAAGTGGTGAATGCACCGATCATCTTCATCATGTCCATCACACCAGGATCACCATTTTGACCTCTTGATGACTCAACAGCCCAAGTCCTCTTGTCATTTCTTGGTCCTCTTGACCTTTGATCAGTTGCATTCTTTAATGCTTTAAGCTTATGACAATTTGGTCTTGTGTGTCCTTGAAGTCCACAATGATGGTAAAAATGGTTCGTTCTTGGACCTCTTTGTGATCTTGGAAAAGATTTCCCTCTAGCTTTAGGTTTAATCATTGATTGGTTACGAGGCTTATTCAACACCCGTTGGTCAGCCACATTCTTCTTCTTTTCATCCTCTACTTTCTTAAGTGTAGAAGCAGCCACTTCGGGTTCTTTGGCTTGCACAAACTTCACTTCCTTGGTGATTTTGATAGCTGAACTACTTTCTCTGATATATCCCAACTCGGATTTGTCTGAGAAATGTTTTTGAAAGGAAATGACATCATCTAGCTTCTTGGTGGAGACCCTCTCTACCTTGGCATTTGCTTGACCTACCTCAAGCTCAAGGAATGTAATTTTTAGGTAAGCTTCCGACAACTCTCCATTCAACTACTCTATCTCACACTTGGCCTCCTTATGTCACACTAGGAGACTTCTATAGTCCTCCTCTGCCTTCTTCATCTTTTTCACGGCTACCTTGGCCACATGTGCATATTCTCCTGATTTCTCAAGGAGTGAATTGAAGTTTTCTTGAAGACCCTCTGTACTCTCATCTTCTTTAACATCCAATTATTCTACAATTCCCATTGATTCCTCATCACTATGCTCTCCAAGCTCTTGTACAAGCAAATTCAAGTCCTTCGAAGACTCATCATGAGTAATAGTCATAAAAGCGGAGTAATTCCCTTCTCCATCACAGCTTTCCTCAGAATCAGAATTGGATGAATCCGAGTCACTAAGAGTTGTAGCATACACCTTGCCCTTCATTCTCAAATAATTAGGACATTCTTTCTTGAAGTGTCCATGCCCGTTGCACTCGAAGCAAGTGATTCCTTGTGTAGATTGGGATTCCTTTCCATCTTTCCTTTTGAATTCCTTTTTCTCCGTCCCGGAACTTTGGAATTTTCCTTTATCACCAAATTTTCCATTGTTTTTGAATTTCAAGAACTTTTGGAAATTCTTCACAAGATATGCCACATCTTTATCGACAACATCCTTATTTGATGAGTCGTGAGCTTTAACCCTTTCATTAATTGTCTTAAGAGCAAGAGATTTGCTCTTCCTTTGTGTGGGCAATGACAGTTCATAAGTCTGAAGTGAACCAATCAGTTCTTGGACTTTGATATCATCAAGGTCCTTACTCTCTTCAATCGCTATCACCTTGGCACGGAAGCTTTCCGGCAATGACCGAAGGATCTTCCTCACTATCTTGGAATCCTTAGTTTTCTCCCCCAAATTAAACTTGTCGATGACCTCCTCATTCAGCTTGCTATAGAAAGAGTCAAATGACTCGTCCTCACTTATTTTCAGCTCCTCAAACTGAGTGGTCAGCATCTGCAACTTAGTGTCTTTCACTTTCTTCGTTCTTTAATAAGTGGTCTCCAATATCTGCCATGCCTCCTTGGCAATAGAGATGTGAGATATCCTGTGGAACTCATCTGGAGATACACCACAAAAAATAGCATTAAGTGTTTTGCTATTTGCATTAGACGCTGCGAGGGTTGCCTTATCCCACGTGGATTTGGCAGCCTCCGGCCTAGTCCATCCAATATCCACCGCATCCCAAATGGTTTCATCCATTGAACACAAAAATGCCCTCATCTTGACTTTCCAAAAGGCATAGTTGCTACCATCAAAATATGGTGACGCATTTAAAGATTGAGACCGGTCCATTTCAATACGGGGTCAAGGATCGCACTAAGGTTTTTAAAACACAAAGAGTGCACCCGATCTAATACCAATTGAAAGTTCAAACAACATGTAAAACACTATGAACGTTTAGACCCCCAATTTACAAATTACCAATTCAAGCTTAATATTAAACAATGTACATGCAGAAAATGAACATAAGCCTATAACAGAATTGATAAACAATCTAAACCAAATAAAATCATATCCACAGCAGAAATTAAATGGCAAAGATTAAGGGAAGAGAGATGCAAACACAAAGACAACATAGTGATGTGTTATCGAAGAGGAAATCGAAGTCCTCGACGTAAAACATCTCTGCCGCCCTCCAAGCGGTCAATAATCCACTAGAAAATGAAGTTGGGATATATGAACAGCAGAAGACTCTTCAAGCCTAATCTACCCAGTGTACCTAAGCCTTCCAAGCTTTTTGCTCCAATGAGGTTACGCCGAACCTTTGTCTTTTCTAACTTACCAAATTTCGCTATAGCCCATAGTTTCAACCAATATCCATTGGTCCCTTCCTAACTGTTTCCCAAACACCAAATATCCTTCTCACAGATATGGGTACAGTGAGAAAATGATTTGGGTAATGAACCTCTCAAGGATGTAACAATGAAGAGGGTGAGAGTAGAGGAATTTGAAGAGTCGCTATGTAAAGATTGTGGATGAGTCAATCTTGTTTTTCTCTAGGGTTTCTCTCTCAAAATTCTCTCTAGAAGCTCTTTACATTTCATGGATATAAGGGATATTTATACTAGGGTGAGAAAAGAATGCGAAGAGTCAGTTTTTCCAAAATAGAGCTGGCTGGCGACTTGGCCTCATGACTTGACTGAGTTGCGAGTTCAAGTCGCGAGCTAACTAAATGGCTAGTCTAGAATTTTTGTCCTGTAGTGCTATAACTGGCATAATGGTTTAGCTTTTCTGCATGCTTCACTCGTTTGCTTCTTATGGTGGCTTGCCAGTTGTGAGCCACCCGTGAAATCTAGTCACGAGTCCTTGCTTCATTGCACAGTCACGAGCCACCAAGGAGATCTCTCACACACTACCCTTACATGATTCCCACCTAAATACAAGGTTTATAAATGTTGAATTGGCACGAAATACAGCCAACAAGATGGTTGATTAAATTCAACCTTACACCTTAGTCTATACTTTGTTCCATCATCCTTAGCATGTCATGTTTATTTTATGCTTTGTAGCATTTTTTAGATGCTTTTGTCTTTCATTTGAGCTTCATTTTCTCATTCATCTTGCACCCCTCATGCATCATCTTTTACCCTTGTTCATATCTTCTTTTTCTTTCCCTCCTTCCTCTTGATTCATTTGTCTATTCGTGACAAAAAAGGGGAGAATATATCGGAGAGTATATCGATGTGTTTCGTCATTTCTATATGACTCGTGTGCACATTCTTAGGGGGAGAAATTCTCCTCGTGCACATTTGTAGAGGGAGAAAACCATAGGGGAGATGCATATACCAATGGGAAGAAGATATTTTTTTTGAGAAAATCTTGTTTTGTTTGCTTTACATTATGCTTGTTTTCTCGTTGTTTTTTGGTGCTTTGAGTTATGTTTAGTATTTATGCTTTGTTGCTCTCATCGCGTCGTGTTTGTGTGTTGGACATGCATACATCCTTATGCTATTGTGCTCAATTGGTTGCATGTTCAGATGATCATTTTCTTTGCTATATGATCATTGTAGTCATTTCCATATGACTGTTTGTGTTTGATCAAGTTGCTCATATGTTTCGTATCATGTTTACTTGATCGCTTTTTACTTGTTACATTATACTTGTCCTTTTATCACTTGATTTACCTTGAGGGTCTAATGCGTTTTGTGCAAGTATTTCAAGTTACAGGTATATATGTTCCAAGTTCATCACAGCTTCTAGAATTAGGTGTGAGTGAGTTTTGCCATTGTTCCCAAACTCACGTTTAAGTCTAGAGTCTGTTATAGGGTGTTTTGTCACGGAATAGTCAAAGGGGGAGATTGTAAAGTTGTGATTTACAACTATGTTTTATGTTGGCTTTATTCCATGACAAAAAGTGTTAAATTGCTTTAATTTTGTTCCTTGTATTTCGTGGGATTTTATTGTATTGGGTTTATTATTAAGTTGGTGAAGAATTGAGCATGTATTGGATGAACAAGTGGATTTCGCGAGTGTCTTGTTAGAAGCTAACCCATGAAAGAGCCATGTGAGAAGCACATGTTGGAAGCTGAAGAGTCATACCAGCCTGGAAAATTTCGCGAGTGTCTCGCGAGTAAGGCCTTCTCTTGAGATACCCGCAAAACTTTCTACCTGGAGAATTTTTAAGGTGACTTTCTTACCCTTCACCCATACTATATATACCCTCATTACCCACAGAAATTATAAGAAGGCCATTTAGAGAGAAAACACCTAGATAGGTTTTCTACAACACACACACCCATCTTTTAGAGAGAGAGCTACTCATCCTTAGTGATAAATCATTCTAGCCTCTTCTCCTTCCCTCTCCCATTGTCATACATTGAGAGGGGATTTGTACCCAAACACATCCCACACCTATTCAGAGTGTAGAGAGTGTTTTGGAGCTTAGGAAGCTTTGGGGATTTACCAAAGGAAACCAGTGAGGCTTGGCGGATGCAATCGGGTGTATTGCGAGATCTGGAGAGCTAAAGAAGAAAAAGCTTCGTTAAGTCAGTTGGTAGTAGAAGCTTGGAGGGCTCAAGTACATTGGGTAGACAAAGCTTCTCAATAGTACTTTCTTTACCCAAAAATATAGTGTGTAGAATTAATAGTATTTTTTATAAATTAACAAAATAGTTGAGGGATCATAAATATAAGAACCGGCTCTTAGAACATAGAGACTTGAGTAAGAACATGGATGTATATATTATCCGATTCACCTAACCACATACATCTATATATATATATATATATATTGTGGTGACCTTCTCATATTAAATTCATATTTTAATTTCATTCAATCTTTGTGATCTTCCTGTTGGTCCATAGCTGGAAAGATAATGTTTATGAATTAAAGGAATTCAAAATGTTTCTAACAATTAACTTTAAGATTTTGAAAAAAAAAAAAAAAACCTTTAATATTTGAAAAGTTTCAGCACTAATGATAATAACTTCTACCAATTAAGATCAGAATTAAAAGCAATGTATTAAGATTGAATAATGGGAAAAATGTTAGCCATTAACGTTTACTGGGCAGCCAACTCATAACAGATAAAAGTTGGGTCAACTGGGCATTCTGATTTTCTGAGTTTTAAAACATCATTTTAAGGGCCCAAAACATCATGCTTTGATGTGGGCTGGATCATAGATCCTTGAGAACGTCCAAAGATCATTAAAAGGTCCCAAAAACCCTAATTTTAACTTATAAATACTCATCTTATGTCTCCAATAAAAACCCTAGCTAGAGAGAGTTATTTTTTGGCCTCCATATTCTTTAAAACCCTTTTTTCTCCTTTCAAAACGCTAGGGCAGCACCTTAGAACGTTGTTTACAAATTTAAAACCTCTCTTTAGCTAGTTCTAAAGCAGAAACTATTTTTCTTAATTAATTTCTCAAAACCTTTTTCAAAATCT
Organism: Quercus ilex subsp. ballota; assembly: GCA_032727855.1. Taxonomy (NCBI): domain Eukaryota; kingdom Viridiplantae; phylum Streptophyta; class Magnoliopsida; order Fagales; family Fagaceae; genus Quercus; species Quercus ilex. The sequence goes on from CM064910.1 coordinate 33,859,881, forward strand.
TTTGTTCTTAAGTTATGATTGTGTTCTTTTGATTATTCTTTTCCTCAATCTAATCTTTGTGTTGTAGGCACTGTGAGGTCAGTTAAACACTCTCAAATATGTGATTCTAAAGCAAGGTGAGCCTTTTTCCCATGATTTCTCAATTTGCTACATAGGATTCACATGGTTCTTAATTTGTTTTTATTTGTTATACAAGCATAGAAATATGTTTTGCTTTGTTTGATTGTGTTTTGTTGTATCTTACCATGCTTCGAATGAACGGTTGAATTGGATATTATAAGCATATTACGTTTTGTTTGATTATTGTTTTGTTGCTGCTTTAAAATTATGTTTCTAGGCATGTATGCGTGCGCATGCTTTATGTATGCGTACGCATACTCGAGGCATGCATACGCATACTTGATGTATGTGCACGCATACTTAAGCCCAGAAACACAGATTTAGGGTTACGGATATTTTGTGTGTTTTGATTAGTTTCAATCCTCTGATTAGGTCTTGTTGAGCCTAGCTTTCACATGTTTAGGTCTAGAGTTGGTAGAATAACATGTTTCACATGCTTGAATTGATAGTGATGGAAATTTAGACCCCTTAAACAACCAGATTGCGTAGCTTAGATTAATTAGCCAAGTTGTTACTTAGTCAAATTAAGCAATTCTAGGTTAAAACAATCCAAACAATCATATCAAGAATATAAAGCAGCGGAAAATAAATAACACAAGATATGATCACCCAGGAAACCACACGGTAAAAACATGGGGAGGATTTGACCCACCGATCCTCAAGGCATAACAGAATTCACTATGAAAGAATTGAAGTTCTTACAAAAGGACTACAAGCTCCCCGCTCGACTTCCTAATGCTACCCACCAGTAGAACTTCCTGACACGACCACGCGCAGGCTCCGAATCCACGGACTACTTCTTTCTTGAATTCCTCAATCAGCTACAAGCTCCCCGCTTGCTTTTCTTTTAAGTTCCAATGGTTGCAACAGTAATGATTTTCAAGATGTTGAAATCATCTCTACCTTGAAAACCCTAAGTTTTGTGTAAAGGAAAGCTCCTCAAAGATCTCACAAGAGATTCACACAAAACAGCAATGTATGAGCAACAAAGTAATATGGACAACCTTCAAAAACGTGGCTAGGGTTTAGTTTATATACCTAGGGTAAAAACATAAAACCCTAAACGTTTAATGAAGTAGGGCTGAGTTGGAAATTTTGCAGAAAAATCAACCTGTGCGATTTTCGATCGATCGAGTCTATTCTTCGATCGACCGAGCCAGGCCAAAAGTCCCAAGTACTTCTGCAACCACTCGATTCCAACTTTACAATATTAAACCAACTTTGAGCAAGTCTAAATAAGACTAAATACAATGTTTTGATCATGGTTTGCCAACATTACAAATTAGAGTTCTAAATACATAAAATCCTAAGACCTTAGAACCTAACAAACTCCCCATTTGGCAATCTGTGACAAAACCCTAAATAAAAGCTCAAAGTTTTACAAATAAAAAGCCCTTTACAAAGATAATGCTCATAAATTCAAATTCAGCCTAACTACTATCCAGCAGTTGCAAGTGTAGACAGCAGCTTAGTTGAATCAACTTGCATAATCCTGAAATACTCAACAAACGCATAAACGCATGTGTGACAGAAAAGAGTAGATCAACAGGTATAACATTCTTGTAAGATTCACACAACACAAAATAAAGACATATATGAATGAACAACTCATAAATATAAGTCAATAAGCAGTGAATCACAAAGCAACAAGAATCAATAAAAATAACATGTATATCAATCAATGTTACTCCCCCTAACATGAATAACCCCAAAAATGATATACAAAGTGAAGCACCTAGATACAATCTAAAAACTCCACAAGCTCCTCTAAAACAAAAAAAATCCCCCTAACTACAAAAACTCCACTACAAGTCAAAAACTCCACTCCCCCTTTTTGTGACGGAATGCCAAAGGACAATCACAAGTCGCCATCAAAAGGAGGTGGTGAGGGTGAATGAAGACGCGCAAAATCAGCTCGGAGAGCACGAATCTCGTCCAGCAAGTCCACCAAAATCTGACCATGAGCCGCCTGAACAGTCATGACAATCTCCAAAGTACGACGAATATCGAAGTCGGCTGAAGGAGGTGGAGGAACATCAGCAGCAGCAGCATCATCACCAACTGGATCAGTAATATCCTCACCAGCAAGACCTGCAGAAGAAGGAGGAGGAGGTGCGCTACTAGAGGGCTCAGACCTAGGGTGTTTAGAACCAGCTCGAAGATGAGCGGCCCTCTGTCTAAGAAAAGACGCACCTATAGGAGCTATCACATGAACGGGCTCAGAGGAAGGAAAGCCACTAAGATCAAGATAGAGAAGAATCCTATGAATGAAAATAGGATGTACAAGAGCATGAGCAGTAGATGAACTCCTATAAACATCGTTCAAAGAACGAAGAAAAAGATGGGGAAAACTAATAGGAGCATCAGTAACCAGAGCGTACAAAAATACACACCTCTCAAGAGGAATAGTGTGAACATGGGAAATGGGCCAGATAGAATGATAAGCTATCCTAAAGAACAGATAGTGTAACCCGGAGAGCTCAGCAGAAGTGATTCGAGGATCAGAACCCCACTGGACAGTAGTACCAGTGATGTAAGACAAAACATCGCTAATCTCGGGAGACTCAGCATATGGATAGACAGGATGCTGGACCAACGGTACCCCTAGAGCATCAACCACTATCCGAGGAGTAATGGAGTACTCTACGCCTCGTATCCAACTCTTGACTAGAGTGTTGGAATCATAGATGCGGATAGAGATGTTCGAATAGAACTCTCTAATCAAGGCAGAAGGTGGAGGAGGATCAGAAACATCCACCAAGGGTAACCAGCCCCGACACTCAAAATTTGCCCTAATGGCAAGATCAAGTTCATCTAAATGAATAGAACGCTCAGCCCATATCTTTCTCTTAAGATTTAGCTTCTCAAAAATCTCTTGGTTTTTCTCACTCGAAAACTTCTCACTATCAAAGGATGGAGGGGGTGAAGGAGAAGGTGAGGGAACATTCCTACGGGCTCTAGTCTTCCTAGGCATAGTGCTAAGGAAAGGACAGAGACACAAAGAGAAAACCACAAAGAACAAGAGAAAACAAAACCAAGGGCAGACTGCAAATTAGCACAATAAAGAATATAGAACAAAAAATCTATATGATGCATGAACAATAAAATGTTGTGATGCGTGATCTAATGCAGTAAACAATTAAGTTTAATCGAGAGTGATTTGACAAAATTGGCTTGAACAGGGACTTTCTATCAAAAATCCCAAAAAATTGAAAACCACTTGTTGAAATTTTTAACCAAATTGATGAATTGAGCATTACAAAACACAGCACATAGATTATAATACTTAATTACACAAATACAACAAGCCAATTTCATCAAATTCTACCCAATTTAACAAAAACCCCAATTCGGATCAAGAACAAACCCTAGATTTTTCAATTTTTTCACCAAACTCAAAATTGATCAAATTAACAGGTAAGAATCATGTTTATGATGTGTCCCCACAAAAACCCAATGATCAATTGCATAAAATAAGGCTTGAATCAACAGAAAATCCCAAAATTGCAAAGTGCGAAAATCGCCCCTGAATGCATGGATTTATGCATGAAAAGATGAAAATGAATTCAAAAGGAAGGGCAAAAGGGTCTTACCGGCTTGAGGAAAGAGATTCTTTGCAAAAACTTCGGAGGAAAACGACAAAAAATGCAACTATTGAGCTTGCCTTGTCGGAGAGAGAAAGAAAAAGTTTGAAAAAGATTTGAAAAGTGTTTGAAAAAGTCAGATCTGATCTTTTAAAAAAACTTTTCCACGATCTTTGATTGATCGAAAATTACATTCGATCGATCGAATGAACCAGTCATTTTGAAACAAACTAGAGCACTTTTTCGATTGATCGAAAATCACATTCGATCGATCGAAACAAACAGTCATTTTGAGACAAATTAAAACACTTTTTCGATTGATCGAAAATCAAACTGGATCGATCGAACTGGGCAGAGGCTCACTAAATTTTGAGAAAAAACACAGTTTTGAAAGACACAAACCTAATTTTGAAAATAACTCCTCAAAGCATTAACTTGAAGAAACAAGATGCATGAGTATGAGATGGAATGCTCTTTCAAAAAACCAAAATTTTGAACCCAATTTTCTCAAAACAAATTTCAATCATTCTCTCATTGAATTTTCTCAAGCAACAAATATGTTGTGCACAAATCTCAAGATATTTTCAAACTTGGTTGGTTAGACCAAAAACACACACACTAGCATGTACAGTGTTTAACAAAAAGTAACTTGTGTAGTGTGTGATACTAGCAAAAACTTGAGATACATGTGAGGTGATATGTGAATAGCAATCAATCACAAAGTCTACAAAATTCATCACATAGAATTCAAAAGAGACTATCACCTAAAGAGTTACATCCTATAACTCCCACATCTCCTAGAACAAAAGCTTGCAATCATGTAAGTTTCTTGTATTTTGCCCCATTATTTAGGTGAAATTTGGCATCAAGCCTAATAGTACACACCAGATTAGCTTATGTGAAATGGCATCAAGCCTAATAGTACACACCAGTTTTAATTATTAAGCATTTAACAGAGGCTACACCTTATGTTCTTTTTGTGCATGTGCTACACTTTCTCGAGCACAAAATCTTATGATATGCACTAAGGTGTTCATGATTGGCTAGTGAACAGTGGTGAGATGGTTATTTATGCCTTTCTCAAAAGGATCAAGTCCGACAGTCAAATAACATGTGACTTCAAGATTAAGACAAAGTGATAAACACCATAAACATCTTTCCCACACAACATGCACTACAAAGCTTTAACTAGTAAAGTGCAATAAATAAGCTCATCAAAGCTAAACAAGGTACATAAGACATGTTATGTGTAAATAAATTGACCAACCTTGTTTTCAAAAACCAAGAAACATCATGTTAAACATAATTTTTGCTTCCTCCTTTTCCCTTTTTTTTTTTTTTTTAATTATTAAAAGAGAAAACACATAAATCCTAGAACAATGGTCACAAAGGATAAGAGCAATGAAGCACAAGGACCATGTCAGAAAGACTCAATTAGTTCGAGTCTTTTGCATCCAAAACTTTTTATATGCACCATGAGCATTGGAGTTCTTCTTCACATTCGAGTGATTCCCAACTCCAGGATTGGAATAAAGGTTTAACACCTTTACCAATTCACCAATTAATGCCATAGGATCTTGTGCTTGAGGCACATGCACTTTTGGTTTATTTGCTCTCTTATCAGCTTGAAGCTTGTAACAGTTAGGACGAATGTGTCCAGACTTACCACAATAATGACAAACCCAAGCAGGTTTACCATGCATCTTGTCCTTAGATTTGGTAGGCTCCTTAGGTTTAGATTCTATTAAGTCTACCCTAATCTTCTTAGGTGGTGAAACTTCTACAGGTTTAACTACCTCACTTACAGGTGGTTTGACAGTTTCACTCACAACCTCACTCACAGAAGGTTCAGAAGAAGAAGAAGGAACAAAAGTAGTGGAATGTGGTGCAGAGTCAAAGATGCTTTCAACATATCCTAACCCAGTTTTATCAGAAGGATACTTTTGAACATTCAGCATGTGATCAAGTTTAGAACTAGCAGATCTAGCAACAGATAAATCATGTTCCAAAGTTCTAACTTTATCAAGCAAAAACATGTTCTCAGATTTAACATTATTCAAAAGCTCATTAGCATCAAACAGTTTAACAAGCAAATTTCTCTTTTCAAGCTCAAGAGAATCAATTTTCTTTAGGCCAAGTTCAACTTTCATAGCATCCTTTGCAGCAATTTTGCAAAGTTTGTTATAGGCCTCTTGAAGATCTGCATCTTCAGAGAGTTCCCCATCAGAAGGGTTCTCTTCAGCAGATATGCTTTCATTGACTATAGCAGTAGCCGTGAAAGCAATGAAGTTTCCATCCTCGTCACCACCGGACTCATCATCAGAAACCTCATTATCACTAAGGGTTACAGCCATAGCTTTACCCTTAGTCCTCAAGAATGTAGAAAATTCAGATTTCACATGACCATACCCTTGACAGCCAAAACACTGAGGACCCAAAGAGTTATTAGAAGATTGACCAAAATTTTCTCTAGGTTTTTCAAAATTGTTAACCTTAGTGGGATCATTCTTCCTAAAATTTCTAGGTTCAGCAGTGTAAGTACCTCTTGCCTTTCTATTTGTATTCCTAAGAAAGTTCTTAAAGTTTTTGGCAAGATAGGCAATCTCTGTAGCAGAGAGCTCATCATCAAATCCACCACCATCAACATCATCAACTGACTTAAGAGCCATTGATTTGGATTTGTTCACTTTAGGTAGGTCAGACTCATAGGACTGAAGAGATCCTACAAGCTCATCAACAGGGATGGAGTCCACATCCTTGCTTTTAGTGATGGCAGTCACTTTGGGTCTAAAGTCTTCAGTTAAAGATCTAAGTATCTTCCTAACAATCTTAGGTTGATCATAGATTTCACCCAAATTAAAAGCAGAATTAACAATATCATTCAGTTTGGCATAAAATTCATCAAAGGATTCATCATCAGACATCCTAATGCTTTCAAACCTAGAAGTTAATTGCTGCAATTTGTTTATCTTAACTGCCTTTGTGCCTTCATGCACAGTTTGGAGGATTTTCCAAGCAGTATGAGCAACCTCAACATTAGAGATCCTCTTAAATTCCTCCATAGAAACAGTATTAAAGATGGCATTCATAGCTTTGCTATTGAATCCAGTTGCTTCTTTTTGAGAAGTTTGACACTCACTCACAGGAGTAGCGGGCTTCTCCCATCCGTATTCAACGGAATTCCAAACCCTTTCATCAATGGATTTCAGGAATGCTTTCATCCTTACTTTCCAATAAGCATAGTTGTTCCCGTCAAAGTGAGGAGGAACAAACAGAGAGTGTCCATGCTCCATGACAACAGGGGTCAAGGATCAGCTCAGAGATTAAAAATCTCAAACAAAAAGAGCTACCTGCTCTGATACCACTTGACGGAAATTTAGACCCCTTAAACAACCAGATTGCGTAGCTTAGATTAATTAGCCAAGTTGTTACTTAGTCAAATTAAGCAATTCTAGGTTAAAACAATCCAAACAATCATATCAAGAATATAAAGTAGCGGAAAATAAATAACACAAGATATGATCACTCAGGAAACCACACGGTAAAAACCTGGAGAGGATTTGACCCACCGATCCTCAAGACATAACAGAATTCACTATGAAAGAATTGAAGTTCTTACAAAAGGACTACAAGCTCCCCGCTCGACTTCCTAATGCTACCCACCAGTAGAACTTCCTGACACGACCACGCGCAGGCTCCGAATCCACGGACTACTTCTTTCTTGAATTCCTCAATCAGCTACAAGCTCCCCGCTTGCTTTTCTTTTAAGTTCCAATGGTTGCAACAGTAATGATTTTCAAGATGTTGAAATCATCTCTACCTTGAAAACCCTAAGTTTTGTGTAAAGGAAAGCTCCTCAAAGATCTCACAAGAGATTCACACAAAACAGCAATGTATGAGCAACAAAGTAATATGGACAACCTTCAAAAACGTGGCTAGGGTTTAGTTTATATACCTAGGGTAAAAACATAAAACCCTAAACGTTTAATGAAGTAGGGTTGAGTTGGAAATTCTGCAGAAAAATCAACCTGTGCGATTTTCGATCGATCGAGTCTATTCTTCGATCGATCGAGCCAGGCCAAAAGTCCCAAGTACTTCTGCAACCACTCGATTCCAACTTTACAATATTAAACCAACTTTGAGCAAGTCTAAATAAGACTAAATACAATGTTTTGATCATGGTTTGCCAACATTACAAATTAGAGTTCTAAATACATAAAATCCTAAGACCTTAGAACCTAACAGATAGATTGATGATTAGGGTTTATGCTTTGATGAATCCCATGAACAATCATGAGAATTTGAGCATGTATTGATGCCTAGGTGCTAAGGTGTTATGGTGTAGTAAGGTAAGTCATGCATAATTACATGAACATGCATTTGACTTGGTTGATGAACTTTCTTGGATGAATATACTCGATTAATGTCTTGTTGATGTTGTTGTTTTGTGATGTTCTTGCTGCCCTTGGGTATATATTGTGATGTGATCTTTAACATATTGTGTGTATTATTTTCCTTAAGTGCATGATGTACATTTAGGTTAAGGATTAGGGCTCTCTTAATAAACTATTTAATTAAATATGGCCTAGCAGCACATAATGGAGGCCGGCCAACAAGCCAGACGGTCTTGGATGCCTAACACCTTCCTAAGCGATACCCACACTCTAGACCTACAATCTGGCCCATGTATGTAAGTGATTGGCCCAAAAGGCCTAATATGGTTCCTAGACCTAATCTAGGTGGCGACTCCACTTTTCTCCGCCATGGTCCACTTGGTCAGGGCGTACTCTCCTTTGCGCCCACAGTGACGACTTTGCTGGGGATAGAGATGAAGTTTAACTCTAATGTGTTGTTAGGCCATAATCAAATAAAGATTTTATTAATTGAGCCAAATCCTATTTTATTTGTTTACACACACTTCACTTGCTTCTTTTGTCCTTTTCACCCCGGTTGGTGATGAGTGGGAAGATGAGTATGCTCCGTTCGGGCCAAAGTCTTCCGAAGTTCATCCCACCAACTAACAATCTGTGCCATTGCCTAAGATAGGCTTTGAGTACATTAACAATTTGCCACCAATCGACAACGGTCTGTTTAGGCCTAAGGTTGGAATTATGGCCCACCTAGTTATGAGTAACCTACTAATCTGTCCCATTAGCTTTAAGGAACTTACCCACATGTAAATGAGCTTAAAACCCAACCATGTAGGGTTACCCAAATGTGTGTGCATGTGTGTGCTTTGTTTGAATTGTTTGTTAGTCTAATCCAAAAAAAAAATTAAAAGGGTGAGTTTCTTTGTAAATATATATATATATATATATATATTTTCAAAAGAGAGTTGCTTTCAAGATAAAAAATTTTCAAAAAAAAAAATGTGAGTTTTTAGTGAGAGTTTTTTATATAAATTCCTAAATAATTTTTTTTTAAAGTGAGTTTTCTATATAAAAAAAATAAAAATCAAATTGAGTTTCCATAAAGAGTTTCTTTCAAAATAAAAATTTATAAAAAAAAAATCTTTGAGTTTTTCTTTAGTATAAAATTTTTCAAAGATTGGCCATTTTAGTAGCCCATTTTTTGTTTGATGTTTTGAGTCTTTCCTTCGTAGTGTCCTGGGCTTAGGCCCGTTCGTGTTTTGTCTTGCCTTGTCTTGGGTCTTGTAAAGTTGTGATTTACAACTATATGTTTTGTTGGCTTTTATTCCGTGCCAAATTTGATTGTAATTTTATTCAGTCTGTTGTACCCTGTATTTATTGTGGGATTTGATTACAAGGGTTATGTGATAGAGAGAGAGAGAGAGTGAAGACTCAAGCAACTGAAGACTGACGAGCTCTCATGGGTATATCGCGACTAAGCATCCCGCGAAGTGAGCCATGTGCCCTGCACATGACTGGAATGCGAAGAGTCAGGATAGATGGTGACAGTTGTGTTTCACGAGTATCTCGCAGGTAAGGCCTTCCCGTGAGACACCCGTGAGACATTCTGTTCTGCCAGACTGTACTATTTGATACACACTTTCTATACCCACACTATATATACCTACATTACCCACAAATGTTAAGAAGTGCTTCTGAGAGAAAAGCCTAGCCAAACACCTTGAGAGTTAGAGATTGTTATATCCACAATTCTTTACACATTTGCTTGTGGAATTTCCTCAACTCCTACCTCTCCATTTCCATACCATTGAGAGGTTGATAGTCCAAACACTTACCACACCCTTTCAGAGTGTCAGGTGAAGTTATGGTGCTGCTGAGAAGTATTGGAAGAAGCCAAGGATGGTAGATGCAACATGGAGCTTGTTGCGGGATGGAGAGCTAGACAAGACACGGTTCTGAGAAGCCTTGTTGGAGTAGGAGCTTGGAGGGCTTAGGTACATCGGGTAGATTAGGCTTAGAGGGTCTCTTGCTCACCCATGTATCCCAACCGATTGTTTAATGGATCGATTATCGCTTGGAGGGCGGCGGAGAGGTTTTTTGCCGAGTTCTTCGGTTTCCTCTTTGATAACACATCGGCGTGTTATCTTGTATTTGCATCTTTCTTCTCTACTCTTTTACATTCCATTTTACTGCTATGTTGCTATGATTATGGATTAGAGTAGTTTGTTTGTTCATCTGCTCGCATTTACACTATTCCGTACTTAGTATTAAGTTAGTGTAAAATCTATCGAGCCGTAACTTTAATTTGGGGGTCTAAACAGCTCTTGCGTTTTCAACACATTTTCGAGCTTTTAGGTCTTAGGCCAATCCTTGTTTGGTCTAGGGGCATTAGGCCCATCCTTGTTTCATCTTGGGTCTTAGGCCCACCTTTGTCTTGTCTAGGGGTAATAAGCACATTCTCGTGTTGTCTTGGGCCTTAGGCCTATCCTTTGTCGTGTCTTGGGCTTTGGCGCATCTGTGTCTTGTCTTATCTTGAATTGAGGCTTAGCCCATCCTTATGTCATCTTGGGCCTTAGGCCCATCCTTGGTTTTGTCTAGGCTTTAAGCTTTCCATGTTTTTGTTTTGAGGCCTTAGGCCCATATCATGCCATCTAGGGTTGTTACCTTATTTTATCTTCTATCAAGGGCCCTAGGTCCACTCTTGTTTGTCTAGGGGCATTAGGTCTGTGTCTTGTCAAGGTTTGTCATTTTTTAGTGTCTTCCTTATTGGGTCTTCAAGTTTCATTCTCTTGGGTCTTATCTTTCTTGGATCTTGTCTAAATTTTGTGGTCTCATTCCCGGGGCATGGTTAGGTGGGAATTGAAAGTAAATTTTTTTAGTTGGTGATCTCTATGAAATGTTTCTCATAAGGATAAGTCTCTTGTAGGTAACCTATCATTGCTCCTAAAAAGGGTATTACACAACCCTTTTGGTCTCGAACTTTTGATAAGCCCTTCAAAAAAACCGATTTTACTTCTATTGACCAGATGTCATCAAGTGACCAAGATATTTTGAAGAAGATGGAACAAATGATGACAAGGATGACTGCTCCTATCATTGAACGACTTCACCTTCTTGAGGTTGCTCAAGGAAAGAAGAAGAAGGTAGTGTAAGAACCTTAAGATGAAGACTCTATCTTTGATGACGATTGTTTTGAGGAAAAAGAGGTTGAGATCAACAAGGAACCTAAGAAGAAAGAACAGTCAAAGGAAACCAAAGAGATGTCGCAAGAAATTGAGAAGATGAAAGGTATGCTTAAGAAGTCCCCAGGTATGGAGGACTAGATGCTTGATGTTGAGGGATTGTGTCCATTTTTCGATGTCCAACTGCCAAAGGTGGATTCTTTTGATGGAACTAGAAATCCCAAGAATCATTTGAAACAATATGTGCTTGCCATGAAGCTTTTAAGTCTTATCTAGAAGCAAATCATTTTGTGTTTCCCTCAAACTCTTAGTAGTGTAGGCCTACAATGGTATCTTTCATTGGAAAAGGCTAAAATGAATGATTAGAACAAGATGACTGAAACTTTTGGACAACAATATTCATAAAATGTTCAATTGGATGGAAGCCTTAGAGACTTGGAGATTACAAAGCAATTGAGCAATGAGTCATTTTTTGATTTTGTGATGAGGTAGAGAGGAAAAGCTTCCAAAATGTCAAATTGTCCTAGTGAGAAAGACCAAGTGAGGATGGTCATGAAGAATATTCTACCTACTTATGGGCGTCAACTTGCACCAATCCTTTGAAGAATTTTGTTGATTTGTATGATGTTGGTATACAAGTTGAGGATGCTATTAATAGTTAACTTATTGAGAAGAGTGATGCAAACCCTCAAAAGAAGTCTGGGGTAGGGAATTCAAGTAATAGTGGTAACAATGGTGGTAAGACAAGTGACATTAATGCTGTTAATGTTCGAAGGGAATTCACTCCATTGGGAATGACTTTATTCCAAGCACTTGAAGCTTTGTCAACCAAAGGATTTATCAAGCCATTGGATCTTGGAAGGTATACTCCAAACACATCTGCTCCAAACTACAATGCAAGTGAGTATTTCAAGCACCATCAGAGCCATGGTCATTCTACTAATAAGTGCACTCATCTCTGTCATGACATTGAAGACCCCATTCAATCTGGCAAGGTCCCTTTGCCACCCATCAACCACCCAAACATCAAGAGTAATCCTTTTCCCAACTGCCATGTTGTTCCCCCTCCTACTTGGGGTTGATTGATCAAGAAGTTTAGTCTTTGTCATTGCATCCACAAGAGTTTTTTTTTTTTTTTTTTAAATCTCAGTGGGTCTTTTAGTTCAGAAGTGTCATTATTGTTTCAATTCAATATGTCTTTGTTGTTTCAATCTAGTGAGTCTTTCAATTCCTATACTCTCTTTTAATTCAGTAATAAAATGGTTTGCAGTGGTTTGAGTTTTATGATAAGTTCTCAAAGTTTTAAGTTGATTTGATTCTCAATATGTGATGTTGCATGTTTTCCCATAATTGAACAATGGAAACCAGGATGAAGATAGGTCATTATTCTGCTATCTTAAACACATTTCCCATTGCTCACCCTTTCTAAGCCTTCAAAATTTGTTTTCTTTCGAAGTAACCCATGTCAAGGATTACACCCTACAATAGGGGCAATGCATGAAATAAAGTGGTGGGAGTAAAAAAAAAAAAAAAAAAAAAAAAAAAAAGTGAATCAAAAGTAAACAAAAAAGGTGAAAAAAGTGAAGTGAATTGAAATGTGAAAAAAATATATATATGAAAAATGAAGTGAAGAAAAAAAAAAAAGAGTGAAAGTAAAGAAAGTTCAAAAGTGATGAAAAGTAATCCTTGACCAAGTTGTAACCCTCAAGAAAGTAAGTTTGAGCCTTTGTTATTCATTTCTTTGTGAGCCAAGAACCAAAGCCTTCATTATAAGCCAAGTAAAAGTCCTCTATGATCAATTGAAGTTGTTTGTGTGAACTACGTTAGGCTTGATCCCTTTTGGGTATGTAGGCAACCTTGTGAGGTTCAGCCACATCATATCATGTTAATTGTGCAACTCATGTATTGAGAATTTGCATCAATAAGATTTTTTGAGGATAAGTTAGCACTTATTCATTTCTTATCATTTGTTTGTTTCTTGTAAAAGTGAAAGAGCCCATTAGGTTGAAAACCTGCAGGGGTGGTCTAGGCAAAAGTTAGGGCCTAAAAATAAATAAATAAATGAAGAGTAAAAAAATGCCCGCTAGGTTGAAAACCTGTAAGGGCGACCTAGGCAAAAATTAGGGTAAAAAAAGAAAGAAAAGAAAGCAAATTAGTCAAGCTAGGGGCAAGGTGGAACCCACAAGAAAGATGCATTCCAATGATTGAACATCTCAAAAGTTATCCATAACGAATCAAGTGTTCGATTCCCATTTTTTACCATGCCTTTTAGGATGGTCTTGTTTCGTGTCTTCTTTTCTTAAAGTTTTTTTGACCTCATGTTCTATGTCCTTGTCATCTTTGTTACCTTTTGTTTTGTGTGTTTATCACTTCCTTAGAAATTGTCATGTCTATCCTTGTCTTTGGCGTCTTCATTTTTGTTTGCAATCCTTGCAATTGGTCTTTGATCTTCGCTGTTTTCTTTTATGTCATGTGTGTTTGTTTGCTTGTTTGTATCCTTGTTCCAACTACTCTTCGCACTACTCACATCACAAAGCCTCTCAATTTCCTCCCTCTCTACACTTCTACACTTGGAAGGATCAAATTGATCAAAAGCATTTTATTCCCTATTCCACACTTTACTTGTTCTTATTCTACACCGCTCTCTCATACCCATTGGATTAGGATACCATTAGAAAATTCTTGTCCCGGTCTTCATAGATTTTCTTTTCTTACCATTAAACAAAATGGGTTTTTTTTTTTTTTTTTTTTTTTTTTTTTTTTTTTTTTTTATTATTACTATCACATTACCATTAAACAGGTGAAAAATTATGTTCTTCTTTTCTTTTCTTTTTTTTTTTTTTGTTGAGAAATTCTGTTCTTTATTGAAATATATTATACATTTGTAAAATAATTGATAAAAATATGGGTAAAATACTATTTTAGTCCGTAAATTTTTATTAAAAGTATGCTTTTCGTTTTTAAACTTTCAATTTTTTTTTTTATACTTAAATTTTGTAAAGATCTTTTCAAAATAGTTTAGAGATAAAAATAGAGATAAGTTTTTTTAATTATAAATGAAATACAAACTTTTGATAAAGTTTAAAGACAAAAAATAAAACATTTTCAATAGTTTAGGGGCGAAAAATAAAATTTTCAAAGTTTACAAGTTTATGGATGAAAGAAAACTTATAGTAAAGTTTGGAAACCAAAATAATATTTTACCCTAAAAATATTAAATCATATGGTTTTATTTGAATTATCTAATTTTTATTTTTTATGTTAAGTTATTTTGATCAAATAATCATACTTTCCTTCAATTATGCACATTATTTGTGGGCTTTTAAAGTATTTTTCTTTTAAACTTCAAGTAAATATTAGAAAAGATCAATTCAAGATTTCTAATTTTATATATATATATATATATATATATTAAATTTTATATTTGAATAATTTTCTAAATAATATTCTTTTGTTAATTTCTATTTTGGTGTGCTTGCATATTTATATTTAAATTTAATACCGTATTGTTTTTTATGTGATTCTTTAATTTCTTTTATATATTTTTAAAAATAAATCAATTATATATATATATATATATATATAAAACCGAAGCTTTTAGAGCTTCTACAATTTTCCATGGCAACACAATATTAAAATAATAATAATAATAATAATAAATCTTTTCTAAACCCTAAACCCGATGCTCTGCTTCTCTATATAAAATAAAAAATGACTAGAGAGAGATATATAAAGAATAGAGAGCTTTTGTGACCATGAAACACAAAAATCTGATAAGATACAGAGAGTGTTGGAGAGAGAAACCTAAGGGAGGCCTCTTCACTACTGTTAGACCGATCTCCCTCCATCTTCTAGTTCCACACTGTTGTCAGTAAGTTTCAATTTCATGTTCTGTTTTATTCTTTTTTTTTTTTTTTTTTTTTTTGGCTTGATATCTGGGTTATTATAAAAGAAGGTAGTGGAGCAAACACAGGCCATGAAAGGAAAAGATATTTCAAATCCACAATGTTTCTACTCTCTCTCTCTCTCTCTTAATCTTTCTATTATTTTCCTTCTATTTTTTGGTTTTTGATCTCAGTTTCATATTCTAGGCCTTTTAGGTTTATTGTGTTTATGCGATCAAAATTTGGGCAGTCCTAATTGATTTATAATCTGGGTTTGCTTTCGTTTGATTAAAAAATGGGAAATTTCGTTGTATTTGTTGGGCAATTTGGGTTTTAATCTATGACTTACTATCTGATTTTTGTTTTCCTCCTTCCTGTTTTGATTTTTTTTAGTCAAAGATATATTAATAATTTCAATTTTCACTTAATTTCTGATTGTTACTAAGGGGTTTTGTGTTTTTTTAGGCTAACTTTATAATCTACTTGATAATTTAATGTGCTTTTGATTTTAATCCTATCAGGGGTTTTCTCTACTTGAAAAAAGGGTCAAAATTAATGAAGATTTGATTGGTTGGTTTATAATCTGGGCGATTTGGGTTTTATATCTATGAATCATTATCTGATTTTTATTTTACTCCTCCCTGATTTGATTTGTTTTAGTCAAAGTTCTATTACTTAATTTGATTATAGCTTAATTTTTTTATTGTTATTCAGGAGTTTTTAGATTTTGTTTAGGCCACAAAGGGAATGAGTTGCCCACAGCTCATTCCCCAACAGGTATTTCTCTTGAAAATAACAATTCTGGTATTTTGCACGCTATGTGAAGTCCTTGCTTTTTATGAATACAGGTATATGATGTTTAGTGCTTCCCCTAACTTTATAGAGCCTACATATAAACCATTCACCAACTGAATACTTCTCCTAACTTGTGTGAAATCCACCTATTAAGGGCTTGAGTGAGTTTGGATGATACCATGGTGTTATATTAACAACAAATTTGAAACAATAACCTTTGTTTTGACACTAAGAAGAAATGCAAGCCTTTTGTTGTAAAATTAGTCTCTGTCACGTTCTAGAGTTGGTCATGATAAATACCTATAAGCCATTACTTTTAGTTGTAGAGAAATTATGAATCTATTGACTATCGAACTATTTGACTAAGGCAAATAGCATTAGACCTGATAATGGATTCTTCTTTGCATGTTTCCCTCATTAGGC
>CM064910.1:33876338-33976338 GCA_032727855.1 Quercus ilex subsp. ballota
TAATGTGTTGTTAGGCCATAATCAAATAAAGATTTTATTAATTGAGCCAAATCCTATTTTATTTGTTTACACACACTTCACTTGCTTCTTTTGTCCTTTTCACCCCGGTTGGTGATGAGTGGGAAGATGAGTATGCTCCGTTCGGGCCAAAGTCTTCCGAAGTTCATCCCACCAACTAACAATCTGTGCCATTGCCTAAGATAGGCTTTGAGTACATTAACAATTTGCCACCAATCGACAACGGTCTGTTTAGGCCTAAGGTTGGAATTATGGCCCACCTAGTTATGAGTAACCTACTAATCTGTCCCATTAGCTTTAAGGAACTTACCCACATGTAAATGAGCTTAAAACCCAACCATGTAGGGTTACCCAAATGTGTGTGCATGTGTGTGCTTTGTTTGAATTGTTTGTTAGTCTAATCCAAAAAAAAAATTAAAAGGGTGAGTTTCTTTGTAAATATATATATATATATATATATATTTTCAAAAGAGAGTTGCTTTCAAGATAAAAAATTTTCAAAAAAAAAAATGTGAGTTTTTAGTGAGAGTTTTTTATATAAATTCCTAAATAATTTTTTTTTAAAGTGAGTTTTCTATATAAAAAAAATAAAAATCAAATTGAGTTTCCATAAAGAGTTTCTTTCAAAATAAAAATTTATAAAAAAAAAATCTTTGAGTTTTTCTTTAGTATAAAATTTTTCAAAGATTGGCCATTTTAGTAGCCCATTTTTTGTTTGATGTTTTGAGTCTTTCCTTCGTAGTGTCCTGGGCTTAGGCCCGTTCGTGTTTTGTCTTGCCTTGTCTTGGGTCTTGTAAAGTTGTGATTTACAACTATATGTTTTGTTGGCTTTTATTCCGTGCCAAATTTGATTGTAATTTTATTCAGTCTGTTGTACCCTGTATTTATTGTGGGATTTGATTACAAGGGTTATGTGATAGAGAGAGAGAGAGAGTGAAGACTCAAGCAACTGAAGACTGACGAGCTCTCATGGGTATATCGCGACTAAGCATCCCGCGAAGTGAGCCATGTGCCCTGCACATGACTGGAATGCGAAGAGTCAGGATAGATGGTGACAGTTGTGTTTCACGAGTATCTCGCAGGTAAGGCCTTCCCGTGAGACACCCGTGAGACATTCTGTTCTGCCAGACTGTACTATTTGATACACACTTTCTATACCCACACTATATATACCTACATTACCCACAAATGTTAAGAAGTGCTTCTGAGAGAAAAGCCTAGCCAAACACCTTGAGAGTTAGAGATTGTTATATCCACAATTCTTTACACATTTGCTTGTGGAATTTCCTCAACTCCTACCTCTCCATTTCCATACCATTGAGAGGTTGATAGTCCAAACACTTACCACACCCTTTCAGAGTGTCAGGTGAAGTTATGGTGCTGCTGAGAAGTATTGGAAGAAGCCAAGGATGGTAGATGCAACATGGAGCTTGTTGCGGGATGGAGAGCTAGACAAGACACGGTTCTGAGAAGCCTTGTTGGAGTAGGAGCTTGGAGGGCTTAGGTACATCGGGTAGATTAGGCTTAGAGGGTCTCTTGCTCACCCATGTATCCCAACCGATTGTTTAATGGATCGATTATCGCTTGGAGGGCGGCGGAGAGGTTTTTTGCCGAGTTCTTCGGTTTCCTCTTTGATAACACATCGGCGTGTTATCTTGTATTTGCATCTTTCTTCTCTACTCTTTTACATTCCATTTTACTGCTATGTTGCTATGATTATGGATTAGAGTAGTTTGTTTGTTCATCTGCTCGCATTTACACTATTCCGTACTTAGTATTAAGTTAGTGTAAAATCTATCGAGCCGTAACTTTAATTTGGGGGTCTAAACAGCTCTTGCGTTTTCAACACATTTTCGAGCTTTTAGGTCTTAGGCCAATCCTTGTTTGGTCTAGGGGCATTAGGCCCATCCTTGTTTCATCTTGGGTCTTAGGCCCACCTTTGTCTTGTCTAGGGGTAATAAGCACATTCTCGTGTTGTCTTGGGCCTTAGGCCTATCCTTTGTCGTGTCTTGGGCTTTGGCGCATCTGTGTCTTGTCTTATCTTGAATTGAGGCTTAGCCCATCCTTATGTCATCTTGGGCCTTAGGCCCATCCTTGGTTTTGTCTAGGCTTTAAGCTTTCCATGTTTTTGTTTTGAGGCCTTAGGCCCATATCATGCCATCTAGGGTTGTTACCTTATTTTATCTTCTATCAAGGGCCCTAGGTCCACTCTTGTTTGTCTAGGGGCATTAGGTCTGTGTCTTGTCAAGGTTTGTCATTTTTTAGTGTCTTCCTTATTGGGTCTTCAAGTTTCATTCTCTTGGGTCTTATCTTTCTTGGATCTTGTCTAAATTTTGTGGTCTCATTCCCGGGGCATGGTTAGGTGGGAATTGAAAGTAAATTTTTTTAGTTGGTGATCTCTATGAAATGTTTCTCATAAGGATAAGTCTCTTGTAGGTAACCTATCATTGCTCCTAAAAAGGGTATTACACAACCCTTTTGGTCTCGAACTTTTGATAAGCCCTTCAAAAAAACCGATTTTACTTCTATTGACCAGATGTCATCAAGTGACCAAGATATTTTGAAGAAGATGGAACAAATGATGACAAGGATGACTGCTCCTATCATTGAACGACTTCACCTTCTTGAGGTTGCTCAAGGAAAGAAGAAGAAGGTAGTGTAAGAACCTTAAGATGAAGACTCTATCTTTGATGACGATTGTTTTGAGGAAAAAGAGGTTGAGATCAACAAGGAACCTAAGAAGAAAGAACAGTCAAAGGAAACCAAAGAGATGTCGCAAGAAATTGAGAAGATGAAAGGTATGCTTAAGAAGTCCCCAGGTATGGAGGACTAGATGCTTGATGTTGAGGGATTGTGTCCATTTTTCGATGTCCAACTGCCAAAGGTGGATTCTTTTGATGGAACTAGAAATCCCAAGAATCATTTGAAACAATATGTGCTTGCCATGAAGCTTTTAAGTCTTATCTAGAAGCAAATCATTTTGTGTTTCCCTCAAACTCTTAGTAGTGTAGGCCTACAATGGTATCTTTCATTGGAAAAGGCTAAAATGAATGATTAGAACAAGATGACTGAAACTTTTGGACAACAATATTCATAAAATGTTCAATTGGATGGAAGCCTTAGAGACTTGGAGATTACAAAGCAATTGAGCAATGAGTCATTTTTTGATTTTGTGATGAGGTAGAGAGGAAAAGCTTCCAAAATGTCAAATTGTCCTAGTGAGAAAGACCAAGTGAGGATGGTCATGAAGAATATTCTACCTACTTATGGGCGTCAACTTGCACCAATCCTTTGAAGAATTTTGTTGATTTGTATGATGTTGGTATACAAGTTGAGGATGCTATTAATAGTTAACTTATTGAGAAGAGTGATGCAAACCCTCAAAAGAAGTCTGGGGTAGGGAATTCAAGTAATAGTGGTAACAATGGTGGTAAGACAAGTGACATTAATGCTGTTAATGTTCGAAGGGAATTCACTCCATTGGGAATGACTTTATTCCAAGCACTTGAAGCTTTGTCAACCAAAGGATTTATCAAGCCATTGGATCTTGGAAGGTATACTCCAAACACATCTGCTCCAAACTACAATGCAAGTGAGTATTTCAAGCACCATCAGAGCCATGGTCATTCTACTAATAAGTGCACTCATCTCTGTCATGACATTGAAGACCCCATTCAATCTGGCAAGGTCCCTTTGCCACCCATCAACCACCCAAACATCAAGAGTAATCCTTTTCCCAACTGCCATGTTGTTCCCCCTCCTACTTGGGGTTGATTGATCAAGAAGTTTAGTCTTTGTCATTGCATCCACAAGAGTTTTTTTTTTTTTTTTTTTAAATCTCAGTGGGTCTTTTAGTTCAGAAGTGTCATTATTGTTTCAATTCAATATGTCTTTGTTGTTTCAATCTAGTGAGTCTTTCAATTCCTATACTCTCTTTTAATTCAGTAATAAAATGGTTTGCAGTGGTTTGAGTTTTATGATAAGTTCTCAAAGTTTTAAGTTGATTTGATTCTCAATATGTGATGTTGCATGTTTTCCCATAATTGAACAATGGAAACCAGGATGAAGATAGGTCATTATTCTGCTATCTTAAACACATTTCCCATTGCTCACCCTTTCTAAGCCTTCAAAATTTGTTTTCTTTCGAAGTAACCCATGTCAAGGATTACACCCTACAATAGGGGCAATGCATGAAATAAAGTGGTGGGAGTAAAAAAAAAAAAAAAAAAAAAAAAAAAAGTGAATCAAAAGTAAACAAAAAAGGTGAAAAAAGTGAAGTGAATTGAAATGTGAAAAAAATATATATATGAAAAATGAAGTGAAGAAAAAAAAAAAAGAGTGAAAGTAAAGAAAGTTCAAAAGTGATGAAAAGTAATCCTTGACCAAGTTGTAACCCTCAAGAAAGTAAGTTTGAGCCTTTGTTATTCATTTCTTTGTGAGCCAAGAACCAAAGCCTTCATTATAAGCCAAGTAAAAGTCCTCTATGATCAATTGAAGTTGTTTGTGTGAACTACGTTAGGCTTGATCCCTTTTGGGTATGTAGGCAACCTTGTGAGGTTCAGCCACATCATATCATGTTAATTGTGCAACTCATGTATTGAGAATTTGCATCAATAAGATTTTTTGAGGATAAGTTAGCACTTATTCATTTCTTATCATTTGTTTGTTTCTTGTAAAAGTGAAAGAGCCCATTAGGTTGAAAACCTGCAGGGGTGGTCTAGGCAAAAGTTAGGGCCTAAAAATAAATAAATAAATGAAGAGTAAAAAAATGCCCGCTAGGTTGAAAACCTGTAAGGGCGACCTAGGCAAAAATTAGGGTAAAAAAAGAAAGAAAAGAAAGCAAATTAGTCAAGCTAGGGGCAAGGTGGAACCCACAAGAAAGATGCATTCCAATGATTGAACATCTCAAAAGTTATCCATAACGAATCAAGTGTTCGATTCCCATTTTTTACCATGCCTTTTAGGATGGTCTTGTTTCGTGTCTTCTTTTCTTAAAGTTTTTTTGACCTCATGTTCTATGTCCTTGTCATCTTTGTTACCTTTTGTTTTGTGTGTTTATCACTTCCTTAGAAATTGTCATGTCTATCCTTGTCTTTGGCGTCTTCATTTTTGTTTGCAATCCTTGCAATTGGTCTTTGATCTTCGCTGTTTTCTTTTATGTCATGTGTGTTTGTTTGCTTGTTTGTATCCTTGTTCCAACTACTCTTCGCACTACTCACATCACAAAGCCTCTCAATTTCCTCCCTCTCTACACTTCTACACTTGGAAGGATCAAATTGATCAAAAGCATTTTATTCCCTATTCCACACTTTACTTGTTCTTATTCTACACCGCTCTCTCATACCCATTGGATTAGGATACCATTAGAAAATTCTTGTCCCGGTCTTCATAGATTTTCTTTTCTTACCATTAAACAAAATGGGTTTTTTTTTTTTTTTTTTTTTTTTTTTTTTTTTTTTTTTTATTATTACTATCACATTACCATTAAACAGGTGAAAAATTATGTTCTTCTTTTCTTTTCTTTTTTTTTTTTTTGTTGAGAAATTCTGTTCTTTATTGAAATATATTATACATTTGTAAAATAATTGATAAAAATATGGGTAAAATACTATTTTAGTCCGTAAATTTTTATTAAAAGTATGCTTTTCGTTTTTAAACTTTCAATTTTTTTTTTTATACTTAAATTTTGTAAAGATCTTTTCAAAATAGTTTAGAGATAAAAATAGAGATAAGTTTTTTTAATTATAAATGAAATACAAACTTTTGATAAAGTTTAAAGACAAAAAATAAAACATTTTCAATAGTTTAGGGGCGAAAAATAAAATTTTCAAAGTTTACAAGTTTATGGATGAAAGAAAACTTATAGTAAAGTTTGGAAACCAAAATAATATTTTACCCTAAAAATATTAAATCATATGGTTTTATTTGAATTATCTAATTTTTATTTTTTATGTTAAGTTATTTTGATCAAATAATCATACTTTCCTTCAATTATGCACATTATTTGTGGGCTTTTAAAGTATTTTTCTTTTAAACTTCAAGTAAATATTAGAAAAGATCAATTCAAGATTTCTAATTTTATATATATATATATATATATATATTAAATTTTATATTTGAATAATTTTCTAAATAATATTCTTTTGTTAATTTCTATTTTGGTGTGCTTGCATATTTATATTTAAATTTAATACCGTATTGTTTTTTATGTGATTCTTTAATTTCTTTTATATATTTTTAAAAATAAATCAATTATATATATATATATATATATATAAAACCGAAGCTTTTAGAGCTTCTACAATTTTCCATGGCAACACAATATTAAAATAATAATAATAATAATAATAAATCTTTTCTAAACCCTAAACCCGATGCTCTGCTTCTCTATATAAAATAAAAAATGACTAGAGAGAGATATATAAAGAATAGAGAGCTTTTGTGACCATGAAACACAAAAATCTGATAAGATACAGAGAGTGTTGGAGAGAGAAACCTAAGGGAGGCCTCTTCACTACTGTTAGACCGATCTCCCTCCATCTTCTAGTTCCACACTGTTGTCAGTAAGTTTCAATTTCATGTTCTGTTTTATTCTTTTTTTTTTTTTTTTTTTTTTGGCTTGATATCTGGGTTATTATAAAAGAAGGTAGTGGAGCAAACACAGGCCATGAAAGGAAAAGATATTTCAAATCCACAATGTTTCTACTCTCTCTCTCTCTCTCTTAATCTTTCTATTATTTTCCTTCTATTTTTTGGTTTTTGATCTCAGTTTCATATTCTAGGCCTTTTAGGTTTATTGTGTTTATGCGATCAAAATTTGGGCAGTCCTAATTGATTTATAATCTGGGTTTGCTTTCGTTTGATTAAAAAATGGGAAATTTCGTTGTATTTGTTGGGCAATTTGGGTTTTAATCTATGACTTACTATCTGATTTTTGTTTTCCTCCTTCCTGTTTTGATTTTTTTAGTCAAAGATATATTAATAATTTCAATTTTCACTTAATTTCTGATTGTTACTAAGGGGTTTTGTGTTTTTTTAGGCTAACTTTATAATCTACTTGATAATTTAATGTGCTTTTGATTTTAATCCTATCAGGGGTTTTCTCTACTTGAAAAAAGGGTCAAAATTAATGAAGATTTGATTGGTTGGTTTATAATCTGGGCGATTTGGGTTTTATATCTATGAATCATTATCTGATTTTTATTTTACTCCTCCCTGATTTGATTGTTTTAGTCAAAGTTCTATTACTTAATTTGATTATAGCTTAATTTTTTATTGTTATTCAGGAGTTTTTAGATTTTGTTTAGGCCACAAAGGGAATGAGTTGCCCACAGCTCATTCCCCAACAGGTATTTCTCTTGAAAATAACAATTCTGGTATTTTGCACGCTATGTGAAGTCCTTGCTTTTTATGAATACAGGTATATGATGTTTAGTGCTTCCCCTAACTTTATAGAGCCTACATATAAACCATTCACCAACTGAATACTTCTCCTAACTTGTGTGAAATCCACCTATTAAGGGCTTGAGTGAGTTTGGATGATACCATGGTGTTATATTAACAACAAATTTGAAACAATAACCTTTGTTTTGACACTAAGAAGAAATGCAAGCCTTTTGTTGTAAAATTAGTCTCTGTCACGTTCTAGAGTTGGTCATGATAAATACCTATAAGCCATTACTTTTAGTTGTAGAGAAATTATGAATCTATTGACTATCGAACTATTTGACTAAGGCAAATAGCATTAGACCTGATAATGGATTCTTCTTTGCATGTTTCCCTCATTAGGCACATCTCTTAGGCCTCTTAGACATGTGAATATGCAAAAATGGCTAATGCAGCCATTAAAAAGATGAAGAGGGCAGAGGAAGATTATAGAAGTCTCCTAGTGCAATACAAGGAGACCAAATGTGAAATGGAGATGCTGAATGGAGAGCTGACCGAAGCCTACTCAAAGATAAAATTTCTTGAGCTTGAGGTGGTTCAAGCCAACGCTAAAGTAGAGCGAGTTTCTGCCAAGAAGCTTGATGAAGTACTTTCTCATCAAAAACCTTTCTCTGACAAAACTAGATTGGGATATACTGGAGGAAGTAGTTCGGCTGTCAATATCTCCAATAGTAGTTGCCACTACTGCTGAGAAAGTGAAGGTGGAGAAGAATAGAAATGTGGCTGATCAACGGGTGTTGAATAAGCCTCGTAACCAATCAGTGGTCAGGTCTGAAGCCAAAGGGAAATCACTTTCAAAATCACAAAGATGTCCAAGAACAAAACATTTCTGCCATCATTGAGGACTTCAAGGACACACCAGACCAAATTGTCATAAGCTTAGAGCATTGAAGAATGCAAGTGATCAGAGGTCAAGAGGACCAAGAAATGACAAAAGGAATTGGGCTGTTGAGCAATCAAGAGGTCGAGATGGTGATTCCAGAGTGATGGAAGTGATGAAAATGATTGATGCATTCACCACCTATTTGGAAGCTTCAACAGAAGGTTTGAAAGCCACAACACTCGTACCCAATCCTATAGGGATATCACCCCAAACGCACGTGATGTGCGAGTGAAGAAGGGCACTCATGCATAAGCATTACAACATATCCATGCATTAATACTTCCTATGTTTTGTGAGTTTGCTTGGTTGTGTGTTTTTTGTTGTGATGCTAGCTTGATTAAAAAATTTGTGTTTGTTTGTTTGCATTTGTTTTAAATGTTTTCACATTGTTGTTTTTTATCAATCTTTCCTTGCTTTTGTATCAAAAATCCAAAAAACACATCAAAAGTAGAAAATCCAAAAAGTTTAATCGACATTATTGTGTTTTGTCACAAACATGTTTTGCTTTGCTAATGGATTTGTGCATTTGTGAGCTTAGCTTGTTCTTTATGCACTCATATCATAGTGGGAAAAATCTTGAAACCTATGTGACTGTTGTAAATAGATCTTCACATTTGTCATGAATGATTAGTCAATGGTTTTGTTGATCTTGAAACTTACATAGACTTGTGCCTATATATCTTCCGACTCTTTTTTTTTTTTTTTTTTTTTTTTGCTTAAAGAGCTTAACAAATGTAAATCTCAAAATGAAAAGAGATAATGAGCTGCAAAAGCCGTCACACATACTAGTATTTGACTAGGAAAAAGGGAAAGAGACTTTTATATAAATGTATGATGCCCAAAAAGCCAAAGGCTTACTTATCAAATTGAAATATCAAAATTTCAGGCATTGATATCAAAATGAGATGTAATGATTCAAAAAGATCAAATGATATGATGTATATGGAGTCAAATGAAAAGCTTCAAAGTTATGTTATCAAGTTTTGTGGGAGGTCATATATGCATATTTCTATAATTGAGATAGGTCACTTTTCCTAGTGCTAATTGTGTATGCCTTGTTTGAATTGATCATTGAAGCTTCACATTGGACTAAGGACTATCTCATCTTTGGTACTCACACACATCACACGTGTCTATGTTCAATGAATGCCATATTCATTTCTGTGATTGTACTTGATTAAATGTGTTTCACATACTCAATTTTTGTTGGTCAAACACAAAAATATTTTTGAGTGTTTTAAATGTTTTTGGAAAGTCTTTTTTTTTTTTTTTTTTTTTTTTTTTTTTTTTTTTTTTTTGCAAAAATATCAAAAATTTCAAAAACTGTGTTGCCTTGTTTTGGCGACTTGACTCGCGGGTTAGCCAGTCACATGCCCCAGTCGCAAGCTTACTCAGAAGGTTTTCATGACTCCCTAGTGAGTCAAAGTCCTAGTCGGGAAAAAGACTTAGAATTTTTTTTTAAATTTGGGTTTTTAGATTTCTCGCGACTCATGTTGGTGACTGGTTCGCGAGTGGAAGCTTCAGTCGCGAGGGGTACTCAGAAGGTTTGGCGACTCACGTTGTGACTTATTCATGGGTGGAACTTCCAGTTGCGAAAAACACTTAGACAATTTTTTCCAAATTTTGTCACAAGGGTTTTTGGTGACTTCTTAACGACTCAATACAGTCGTGAAAAATGCGTGTTTTGAATTTTAAGGGTGATTTTCATGGTAGTTTTCAAAAACTGTTCATTTTTCCCTCGTGCATCATTATCACTGTTCATACCTTCATCTCTTGCCCTCTTTTCTCTTTGACCCCTTTGTCTATTCGTGTCAAAAAGGAGGACAGTATACTCTAGAGTAGCATACCAAAGAATACTGGGGAGTTGTGTCATTTCTATATGACTATTTTGGTGTACGATCAAGTTGCTCACATGTTTCACATCATGTTTACTTGATTGCAATTTACTTGTTATATTATACTTGTCCTTACTTGCTTTATCTTGAGGATCTAATGTGCTTTGTGCAAGTGTTTCAGGTCACAAGTATATATGTTCCAAGTTCATCACAGCTCCTATGATTCATGATAGGGGGAGTATTGATGTTGAAGAGCAGGACTATGTTACTTAATATTATCATATATCAGGACTTATGTTGTGTATTTATATTATGTTGCATTTGTACCCATGCTTTGTAGCTTAGTACTTGTTGTTAATGTTATGCATTTCTTTAAGTACATTACTCTTGTGCCCTTGTTGGATTTTATATCCTTGATACAATTACCTTGTGTTGTTGTATTGTTTAAGTGTTGGACATGTAAATGATACTTTGCATTGAGCTTATTAGCTTGTATGTCCAGATGTTCATTCCTTGTGTGAATGAGTATTGTGGTCACTATTTATAGTGATTGTTCATTTTTGGTCAAGCCATGCTTTATTTATTTAATCTATATTGCTTGATCGCATTGTGCTTGCTCCATATGCATTACAATTTTTCTGCATACAATGATCATATTGTGGTGTTGTTTTTCAAGAGATACTTGTTCTTATGGTTCAAGAGCTACACAAATTCTAGAGTTAGGTGTGAGTGAGTTTTGTTCAACTATTCCCAACTCACATGTTAAGTTTAGAGTTTGTTTTAGGGTTTTGTCACGGAATAGCCAAAGGCAGAGATTGTAAGGTTGAATTTAATCAACCATTTTGTTGGCCTTATTCCGTACCAATTTGCTTGTAATTCAGCATTTAGAAACCCTGTATTTAGGTGGGAATCATGTAAGGCTAGTGTGTGAGAGAGTGTGAAAAAAAACTCAAGAGTGTGCACTCAGCAGGGCCTCGCGACTGGATCACGCGATTGGCTCGCAGCTAGCAAGTCGCCAAAGGAGGTACATGTGTGAAGCATGCAGAAGAGCTAAAGAGTCACGCTAGCTAGAGCACTACAGGACAAAACTTCCAGTTTGGCTAGGTAGCTAGCTCACGACTCAGACTCGCTACACAGTCAAGTCGCGAGGTCAAGTCGCTAGACCACTTTGTTTAGGAAAAACTAACCTTTCGCATTCCAAACATACACCAGTATAAATACCCCTTATACCCACATATTGTAGAGGGCTTCCAGAGAGAAACCCTAGAGAAAGACAAGATTGACTCATCCACAATCTTCGTCCTTGATTCTCCAAATTCCTCTATTCTCACCCTCTCCATTGATACATCCTTAAGAGGTACATTACCCAAATCCTTTTCTCACCATACCCATATCTGTGAGAAGGTTATTTGGTGCTTAGGAAGTAATTAGGAAGGGACCAATTGATATTGGTTGATGTTATGGGCTATAGCAGAATCCGGTAAGTTAGATAAGACAAAGGTTCGGCGTAACCTCGTTGGAGCAAGAAGCTTGGAGGGTCTTCTGCTATTCATGTATCCCAACTTCATTCTCTAGTGGATTATTGATCGTTTGAAGGGTGGCGGAGAGGTTTTACACCGAGGACTTCGGTTCCTCTTCGATAACACAACGTTGTGTTGTCTTTGTGTTTGCATCTCTCTTCCCTTAATCTTTGCCATTTAATGTCTGCTGTGGTTGTGATTTTATTTGGTTTAGATTGTTTTATCAATTCTGTTTTAGCTTATTTTCATATTGTGCACATATATTGTTTGATAATAAGCTTGAATTGGTAATTTGTATTTTGGGAGTCTAAACGTTCAAGGTGTTTTACACACATTTTGAACATTCATCATGGTTCTATGGTCATTGGATGGCTCTCGATTTCTAAAAAAGTTCTCTATTTTCTCTACTAGCATGAAACTTAAGATGACTACATTTTTACCTTTTAATTATGGACAATTTCCTTAGTGAAAGCTTCCCCTAAAGGGCTATGGTGGAACACCACAAATAAGAATCTTCCTCCTCTTTAGCCAAACCATAATGCCATGATTCTCACAAAAGTTGGTCTCCTCTATATGTTTAGGATACATATGGTAGAACCCATTAACTTACTCCATTTTACACATTGGTTCTTTAGGGATTCCTTTATGATTTTTTTACTGAGATGCTTAGCCCTTGGATTGACCCCAATTAATTAATTCAATTACCTAAATTGATTAACTAGGTCAAATTATATGCACTAACGTGAAGTAACAAACAAAATCACAATTCTAATCTAGGGTGCAGTGGAAATTAATTAAATTTGACATAGTGATTTGTTAACTAATGTGAGAAAACTTCACAAGGCAAACACCCCACCAGATGAATTTCAGGCCATTACTCCCAAGAATCCACTAATCAAGAATCAAGCGATTATAAGTACAAGGAGTCTTACCCTCCTAATCTATCCCAAAGCACCTACCTACAGTAGAATCCTTACGCTAATCTCCAATTAGACTTGATCTTATAGAGAGTTCTTCAATTGCACAAATCTCCAATTTGTGACTAACTCCCAGCAACTTGAAGCTTATGGTTGGATGCAAAGTTCTTCACTTCACACTTGCAGAAGAGAAAGCAACCTGGTTACAAAACCCTAAGGCATATAAGAACGCAGAAACTTTACAAGAGTGTGTAGATTCTTTATGTGAGACTCTTTGTATGGTGATGGCAATAAAGTAAATTTTTTATATCATCTAGTAGGTTAGAGAATGCAACCCTAGAAAAGCATTGTCATCACAGGCCAAAAAAATAGATCTGAGAATTTTGGATCTGTGAAGCTTGAAGATCGAGAGGTATCGAGGTTCATTAATTCTCAATAGAAGCAAGTATCGAGCCACCAGTTTTCAGCTTTTCACACTTGTTTCTTTGTGCAATCTTCATGTGTTCAATACTACCATTTGAAAAACCTTTTCAAGGTACTTCAAAATATTTTTGAATCCACTTAGAACTACCCAAATACAAGTGAAGTATGTTTTATCATAGAATATGCCAATTACATAAAAATAAGACCTTAACGGATTTTTCTATAGAGGTTCTTGACAACAAATTGAATTTCTAGACCAAATAAGGTAGCAAAACAATGCTAAGGCATCAAAATGACCATCAATATAATTCTAATATCCATGTTACACTCAACATTAATTAAAAGGTAAAAAGGAATACTAAATGCAAAGAAGTTACAATCTTACAATTACATATCAGAAATGATGATACATATAAGTATGTCGCTCTCATGAGGACTTGATTAAAACATTGGGGCCCTCAAAGGGGCTGCTTTCCTCCTTAGTTTCCTCCTCTTGGATGATTCTGCGAGGTATTTTCTGTCACCAAATGTTACATTGTCTAGGTCTTCATTTTTCTCATTTGTTTGATTATCATGTAAGGCTAAAACCTATCAACAATTAGAAGAATGATGATGAGAATATATGTGGCTAGTTTATATAGGCATCGATTGTTAATATTTATACAGGCATCGATTGAGTTATGGGTTAGTGAGAGTAGACGGTTGATATTTGACTTAAAGTTTTTATTCTCTAACCTCACTTTTTTTCATTGATTATTTCACATTCAATTTTATGTGTTAAAATGTTTACATTCTCTTGCTAATTGAGAATAACCTAACTAATGTAAAAGGATATTTTACCTTTTGAGTTATATTTGCCACTAGTGGCTCCACCTCTAAGCTAGGGTGGTCATAGGACCACCCTAACTTGCAAATAAATGTATATATATTTGCCATAAAAAAAAAAATTTATATACTAAGCTAACCTATTGTGACCACCCTAATTAAAATATTGAACAGTGTAACTTGAAAATCACCAGAATTTGAGTTCAACAAAAATAAGAGTAATGATACATCTTGATAGGCCAAAAATTTATTGACCTCTTGTGATGAATTAATTGATTAATTAGCCAAGTTTAATTAATTAATCAAATTAACATACAAATGCATGGTAGCACAAACAAATCACCAATTAAACTAAGTATGTAGCGGAAAATAAATTGATACGATAATTTGTTTACGAATGGGAAAAACCAACATGGCAAAAACCCCACCGGGTGATTTTAAGGTCACTACTCTCGAAATTCCACTATTATCACAACAAGCGGTTACAAGTAAAGGAATCCCAGTAGCTTATACCAATCTACAGTTGAACCCTTACCCTAATACCTAATTGGTGACAATTTCTTCTTTTGAGGCACAGCTCCTAGTACGTGACTAACCAATTGCACGAATCCCAGTATGCAACTTCAATCACCAACTAGAGAAGGTTGTTGGCTACAAAGTTTCTCAATTATTTCACACGATGAAGATCAAGAAGATGCTTGGTTACAAAACCCTGTGGTGCACAAACACAGCAACTTCTTCACAAGAATGATGAACTAGGGCAAAACTCTCGGGTCACAATTTGCTTGAACAAACTTTGCTCAACACTTGTGCAACTTGTGTCCTCTTTGACAGCCCTTAAAATAATCATTTTATATGTCTAGGGTTGTGAGAAAAGAAAGCACAAACATACAATCACGGACTAGAGTCAAAATAGATCTGAAATTTTGTTTTTCATAAACCTTGACAGATGCCTATCTGTCAAGCTGTTGTCGAGTCACGGGGCTAAAACAGCTTCTTAAGCTCGATAGATGGCTAGCTGTCGAGCTAGTTGTCAAGCTTTAATGACAAGCACTTTTCAGCTTGAATCTTGGACAGACTTGCATGTCTTCAACACTTAATCTTGAAACACAGTTTTTTGAAGTATTAAACACATTTTAGATCTACCCAAATACAAGTAAAGTGTGTTTTGTCAAAGGATTAGCCAATTACATAAAATAGTGACATATGTTTCTGACAAGTGAATCACATATGTCCTAACAATCTCCCCCTTTGGCAATCCGTGACAAAACCACAACAAACAAATGAATATATAAGAGAAGTCATAAATCACTTAACTCATACTCACTTGTTGAATACAATAAAATCTATCCTAACACAAAATCTTGAAAAACTTTCCAAGAAGAGAGTTTATGGCAAGTAGACTTTAACAACTTGTATTTCTGAAATACTTAAAACAAAACTCACCAAGGCATCTTTGTGTGAAACAGAAATAATAGATTGCATACACGTAATAGGAAGCATGTGCATAAAGAGAGAAAAGAAAAAACACATGTAAGGGTAGGTGAAAGAAATATACATCAAATATAAAGAAAATAAGTACAATATATGTCAATAATGGTCACAAGACCCAATGTACAAGAATAAATGTATGTAAAGTAGAGAAAAGAAAAAGATACAAGTAATCCTCACTACATCCCTTAAGATATCAACACTACATCCCTCAAGATATCAACACTTCCCTTAACAAAAATGTCTCATACTAACTCCCCCCCTAAGAATGACTACTCTTATATCCAAAACTACTTCCCCTTTTTGTCATGAGTGACAAAGGGTAAGAGTGTCAAGTAGACATCTCATCGGTAGAGCTAGCATCTCCATCATCAGCATCAGAAGCATCATCATCATCATCACCACCATCTTTAACCTTAGAATCAGAAGCCATTAGAGGAGGTGGAGGAGAAGCCTCAGAAGCAAAGCCATCCATGATTGCCTACCACCGTGCAATACGACCGACATGAATGTTCACCTGATATAGCTCTATAGATAGTGTATCAAGGCGAGCACCCATGCGCTGAAGCTGTGCCATGATGTCTCCGAGTGACATATCGCTCGTAGAAGAGGAAGAAGCAGATGTGGATGGAGCAGATAGAGATGGAGCCAAACAGGAGGGAGGAGCTGCTGAATCCGATTGTCGTGACTAAAATTGCGCCTCGCTACGTTTAATGGTAGCGGCGTCTATGGCACACATGACAGAGAAGTGATCAGAAGAGGAAAAAGGAACAGAAAAATGGCATAAAATCTACGTGATAGCCAAAGGAAAAATAAGCTTTTCACGGGTAGTCGTATCCCTAAACACATTTATATTAGAAAGAATAAAAAGTGAAGGAAAATCTATAGTGAGGTGCTCTAACAAAGAAAGCAAAAATCAAGCACGAGGCTCTGTGATGGAGTTATAGTGAGAGAGTGGGAGCAAAACAAAAGTCACCACCATGTTCATGAATCTAGGACCTTTAGTAAAGGGCTTACATGGTGTAAATTGATGATTACCCCAATCAGAAGGGCGCTTGTAAAAAGCAGACATCATCTCGTCTTTGGACACAGTCCCCAGACGCTCACAACCGGGGTAGTCAGGATGCTCTACCTTCGGGACACAGAGCACATCGGATACCAATTCCGGTGTGACAACAATGTGTATACCTCAAACGCAAGTATGAAAGAAAGGTACTAAAGAATCAAGTCCACGCATGTTGGAGTAAAACACTTGTATTAGCATGGAAGGACATGTGATTGGGACGTCACATGGTGACTCCCAACCCTGACTGTGAATGACATCGGGAAGGTCAGTGTTGGCAAAGTCTACCAAAATGACTCAACGTTCCAAATGAACACCTCGTCAAGAAAAGTTCTCCGAGAAGTCCTTTCGGGCATCCTCATCACGGAACCGAATATGAGAAGGAGTAGGATCAGACAAAAACAATGCACCGGAATGAAGAGGGTTCCAAGACGGAGCTGACTTACGTTTAAGTGCCATAGACACAACTAACGTAAACAGAAAAGAGAGGGAGAGAGAATGACAATTAGAAAAGTCCCAAGCAATTCAAATATATCAAAATATATTGAAAAGAGAGTACGTATGCATGGGAAGTGCATGAACATGTGACATGCAATATAAAATTCATCATGGGCTCAGCCCAATCTAATCCTACCAGCACACAATCAATTTGCACACATCTAAATGCATGATAATATTGTTATAATACTAATGTGATGTAATGCATGAGATTTGAAACTCATTTAAGCAAAAACCCATCCCAAAATTGCAACAATAACTCATCAATTTTGAAAAACCCCAAAATTTTTCAAAAAACCCAAAACCTAGGTTTTAAAACATGAAATGCATGTAAAGGAGAGAAAAGAAACTTACCAAGTGAAAGAAAAACCTTGAAAACACTGGAAAATCACTTGGAATTGAGGTTTGGAGTGAAAGAGAGTGATTTGGGAGGTGAGGAGAGAAAGCTATTGAGAGAAAGATTGAGAGAAACGAAGTTCAATTCGCACAAAACCTATTTATAGAACCTTAGTAAATCTCGACAGATAGAGGTGTCGAGAGGTATCGAGACATCTGTCGAGCCAGGTGTCAAGAAAACAACACGTCGACAGATGCAGCCGTCGAGGATTTGTCGAGGGACAAATCAACAAGAAGCTAACAAGAAGCTCGATCGATCCACATAGCTATCGAGGAAGTGTCGATATTGCGATAAGAAATAGCTTAAGAGTTCGACAGACAGCCAGGTGTCGAAGAGGTGTCGAGATTGCTTAAAAACAATTTTTCAAGAAGGGAAAAACACAGATATGAATGCAATCAGGAATGCAACTCAACCAAGGATCCAAACAACATTAAGCGCTTTCAAAATCTTCTCTCAACAACAATTTTAAGCACAAAGATCCCAAAACACACACACACACACACACACAAAACAAGTCTAACCAATTTCATATTTCAAAAATAAGTCAAGACAGTTTAGTGAGCATACATTAACACATGTAAACCTTGTGATGGCCAAATCACATTGTACCTGCACATGTATCAAAAGTAGCAAAGAATATTGCATGTTGTGTTTGAAAAACATCGCAAGATTGCATAAATGTATACATGTTATGATGATTTGAGATATGAGAAAATCACTTTAACTCACACACAATCATAACTATTTGATAGGGACTATCACTTTCGAGGTACATCCTATAATTCCCACATCTCTTAGAATATACGCTTGCAATCATATTTAAAGCATTTTTATTCTTTTTGCTTTTTATTTTTCTTTACATATTTTTCTTTTGAGCAAATCATGCATGGGTATATAAGAGATAGAAAAGAAATACCCAATTATGTTAAGCATTTGACATTCAAATTTTTCTATGCCGAAGCACACAAATGTTATTGACATTGCACTTTTGCTATGTCGAAGCATACAGATGTCATTTCATGATTGGTAGGTAACAGTGGTGAGATGGTTATTTATGCCTTTCTCTTAGGATTTTCTAGTCCTTCCCGTCAAAAAGAGTGATGCGAGTGTTAAGTACAAGAGATAACTTAATCCTACCCATCATAAACAAGAGCCACAAAGCTCACTTGCTTAGTTGTGCATAGAGATGCTCATCTAAACTACAAAAGATACAAAGTTTAGAAAACTTTGTTTCAATGGCCATCCAAGGTACACAAGTACCAATATACACAAAACACACGCTGTTTTTGTATTTTTTGTATTTTTCAATTATTTTATTTTATTTTTATATAAAAAAAATAAACAAAACTGAAAATAAACAAAAACATGCTAAACAAAGCAAAGCATAAAAACTAGATTGACTCAAAGTAAAAGCAAAACACACAAGTTATGCAAAAACAAAAACACAAAGAGAGAGAAGAAAGTGATAGAATCACTTGGAGTCCTTTTTCTTCCACACCTTGGAAGAACCTTTCCTTTGATTAAACCCTTGAACCGGCAGTGAGGGGAAGCAGTTGAAAGCGTTCAAGTTCGAAAGGAACATGAGGGCTTTGAGAAGATCTCCAAGAGGAGCAAGAGAGGATTGAAGTTGATTCTGGCTTCCAGATGCTATCCTGAAGTTGCTCTGTTGAGTGGCTAATCACTTATAGCAATTTGGTCGAGTATGACCAGCAACTCCACAATGATGATAGAGATGCTGCTTCTTTTGTTTAGGCTTTTGAGAGTTAGCCTTCTTAACCTTAGGGTTTTTAACTTCTTTCTTATCCGCTTAGGGGGTGCTCCTAAGATAGATTTACCATTGTATATGTTCTCACTAGCTAAATCAGTTTTAACATCATTGTTCTCAATTTCAACATTATTAGCAGGAGGAACAAAAACAGTAGAACTAGTAGAAGCAATATTAGAAGAGGAGAGACCATACCCTAAATTTGTTCGATCTGAAGTAGATTTCTGAATGCTGAGTATCTCGTCAAGCTTCGCACTTGAAGTCCTTTCCAGCTGAGCTCTGACTTTGAATAGTTTTGCCTCAAGCTTCTTAATCTTCTCAGCTAAGAAGTTGTTCCCAAACCTCAGTGCTCCAATAGTCTGATTAGATTCATCAAATTCTGTGGAAAGCTCTTCACACTCAAGATCCGCATCACTAAGCTTCTTGGTAGTCAACCTATACAACTTCTCATGCTTTTCTGAGACCTTGTACAACTTTGCATAGGCTGTGTGGATGTCATCTTGTTTATCCATCTTCTCAAACTTAGATTCCACCAATTCCTCTTCTTCATCCACATCTTCAACAATCCCCTCAGTAGGATTGACAGTAGCAGTAAAGGCATTCAAGATTCAGATTCTGTCATCCTCATTGTTGGAATCATCTCCAGGCTCGGTGTTGCTCAAAGTAGCAGCAAGTGCCTTGCTCTTCCCAATGCTTTTGAGATATGGAAGACACTCCTATTTCATGTGACTAAAGTCTTGACACCTAAAGCACTTAGGTCCTACGGGAACAGTGTACTAACCGTCATCCCTAGCATCCTTCTTCCCTTTGTCTTAGCTCTTGAACTGTGAAGAACTGGATTACCTACGGTCCTTGTCGAAGCCCTTCCCATTGGCATTCTTCTTGAACTTCTTGAATTGCCTGGTGATATAGGACTTCATCTTTGAATCCTCATCATCTAAAGACTCATTAGTGTCACTGCTCTTGGCCTTCAATGCCATGCTCTTGCCCTTACCTAACTAGCAAATTCTTGTTAACCTTAGCTCGTAGGTCTGCAAATTACCAACCAGCTCTATCAAAGGAATCTTGTCAATATCTTTTGATTTCTCGATTGTCGTAATCTTGGTAAGG
This sequence comes from Quercus ilex subsp. ballota, assembly GCA_032727855.1. Lineage (NCBI taxonomy): Eukaryota > Viridiplantae > Streptophyta > Magnoliopsida > Fagales > Fagaceae > Quercus > Quercus ilex. Next base: position 33,896,530 of record CM064910.1, read on the forward strand.
AATCTCTCGGGTAGAGATCTGAGCACTTTCCTCACAATCTTGGGTTCAGGAATGGTTTCTCCAAGATTGAAGGCTGAGTTCACTATGTCTTTGAGCTTGGCATAGAATTCATCGAACGGCTCATCCTCCTCCATCTTAATTTCTTCAAAGCTTGTAGTGAGCCTCTAAAGTTTTGAATCTTTGACAGCCTTGGTTCCCTCATAGGTTGTCTAGAGAATGGTCCATGCCTCTTTAGCAGTTTCAATAGAGGATATCTTCTTGAACTCCTCATTAGTGACCGCACTGAATAAAGTTCAATGCCCTGCTGTTGAAGTTTGCTGCCTTGATCTTTGCATCATCCCAATCGGCTGGCGCTTCCTTCGGCTTGGTCCAGCCTATCTCAACAGCTTGCCATACTTTCTCATCTAAAGACTACAAGAAAGCTCTCATGCATACTTTCCATCAAATAAAGGAGGTATAATTAATGATTGTCCTCTATCCATGACAAATAGGAGTCAATGGATCAACACAGCAAAGATTAACCCTAATGTATTGAGTGTGCCTACTCTGATACCACTTGATAGACCAAAAACATATTGACCCCTTGTGATGAATTAATTGATTAATTAGCCAAGTTTAATTAATTAATCAAATTAATATACAAACGCGTGGTAGCACAAACAAATCACCAATTAAACTAAGTATGCAGCGGAAAATAAATTGACATGATGATTTGTTTACGAATGGGGAAAACCAATAGGTCAAAAACCTCATCGGGTGATTTTAAGGTCACCACTCCCGAAATTCCACTATTACCACAACAAGCGGTTACAAGTAAAGGAATCCTAATACCTTATACCAACCTACAGTTGAACCCTTACCTCAATACCCAATTGGACTTGTTTTGTAGTGACAATTTCTCCTTTTGATGTATGGCTCCCAGTACGTGACTAACCATTTGCGCGAATCCTAGTACGCAACTTCAATCACCAACTAGAAAAGGTTGTTGGCTGCAAAGTTCCTCAATTCATCGACACGATGAAGATCAAGAAGATGCCTGGTTACAAAACCCTATGTTGCACAAACACAACAACTTCTTCACAAGAATAATGAACTAGGGCAAAACTCTGTCTCCGGTCACAATTTGCTTGAACAAACTTTACTCAACACTTGTGCAACTTGTGTCCTCTTTGACGGCCCTTAAAATAAGTCTTTTATATGTCTAAGGTTGTGAGAAAAGAAAGCCCAAACATATAATCACAGATTAGAGTCAAAATAAATTTGAAATTCTATTTTTCATAAACCTCGATAGATGCCTATCTGTCGAGCTGCTATTGAGCAGCTGTAGAGCTGCTGTCGAGCAGCTGTCGAGCCATGGGGCTGGAACAGCTTCTTAAGCTCGATAGATGGCTAGCTGTCGAGCTTTAATGACAGACACTTTTCAACTTGAATCTTGGACAGACTTGCATGTCTTCAACACTTAATCTTTTTTTTTTTTTTTTGAGAAACTTCAACACTTAATCTTGAAACACCGTTTCTTGAAGTATTAAACACATCCTAGATCTACCCAAATACAAGTAAAATATGTTTTGTCAAAGGATTAGCCAATTATATAAAATAGTGACATACATTCCGAACAAGTGAATCACATATGTCCTAACAATCTCCCCCATTTGGCAATCCTTGACAAAACCACAACAAACAAATGAACATATGAGAGAAGTCATAAATCACTCAACTAATACTCACTTGTTGAATACAATAAAATCTATCCTAATACAAAATCTTGAAAAACTTTGCAAGAAGAGAGTTTACCACATGTGTACCACTACTACACGTGTGTAGTAGTGGTACACTCTTGCTCTCAGCTAAGGCTTATAAGGCATGAGTGGGGTGCATCTTTCTTCAATGTGGGAGTAAGTCTCAAAAACTGCTCATGTTGCTTGAAGGAACAAAGCCGTGTGGGTCCTTCGGCCCCAAAGTGGACAAACTCACTACAAAAAAATCGTCCTGTCCCAGTGTTTTTTCCAAGTGTTTTTACAAACCGCTGTAATAGATAAGCCTGTACCAGCGCTTTTTGAAAACGCTGGTATAGGAAATCCTTTTACGGCGGTTCAAAACCGGCGCTTTACAAAGCGCTGCAATAGGAGGCCTATAACGGCGTTTTTCAAAAACGCTGAGATAGGTTTACTGATTTCCCTTATAGGGAAAGACCTATCCCAGCGCTTTCAAAAGCACTGGGACAGGTCCTTTCATTCCCTTATGGGGAAAGACCTATCTTAGCGCTTTTAAAAACGTTGGAATAGGTGGACTCTATTCCAGCACTTTTAAAAGCGCTGGGATAGGGTAACCTATTCCAGCGCTTTCAAAAGCGCTAGGACAGGTCCCTTCATTCTCTTATGGAGAGAGGCATATCCCAGCATTTTTGTGAGCGCTGGAATAGGGTCAACCTATTCCAGCGCTCTTGACCCTATTCCAGCGCTCCAAAAGCGCTGGGATAGGTCACCTATAGTATATTTTTAGTTATTTAATTATATGGGTCCTAATGGATAAACCCACTAATACCCACTAAAACTCATCTAAAATTTAAATAAACAACATAAAATCTAAATTTCTAGAAAATGACCAAAATGCATCTGAAACTAAAAAAAGACCAAAATACCCCTGAAACCCATAAAATGACCAAAATACTCTGCAAATCTAAAAATTACAAAAATATCCCGAAAGCCCAAAAAATGACCAAAATACCTCAAAAACCTAAAAATGACCAAAATGCCCCCAAAAACCTAAAAAAATGACCAAAATACCCCTGAAATCTAAAAATGACTAAATTACCCCCAAAACCTTGATTATGACCAAAATATCCCCGAAACTTTAAAAATGATCAAAATACCCCCGAAACCTATAAAAATCACCTATAGGGATTTGTTAATTATCAAATGATCAAAATATTGCCTGAATAGAAAAAAAATGACCAAAATACCCTCAAAACCTAAAAATTACCAAAATCTCCCCGAGACATAAAAATAACTGAAATACCCCCTGAAATAAAAAAAAAAAAGACAAAAATGCCCCCAAAACCTAAAAATTACCAAAATACTGCCAAAACAAAAAAAAATGTCCAAAATACCCCCTGAAATCTAAAAATGACTAAAATACCCCCCAAAACCCAAAATAATAACCAAAATACCCTTAAAACCTTAAAAATGACCAAAATACCCCTAAAACCTATAAAAATCACATATAGGGATTTGTTAATTATCAAATGACCAATATATCGCCCGAATAGAAAAAAATGACCAAAATACCCCCAAAACCTAAAAATTACCAAAATCCCCCCGATACATAAAAAATGACTGAAATATGCCTTGAAACCAAAAAAAATGACCAAAATACCACCAAAACCTAAAAATAACAAACATACTCCAAAACCCCAAAAAATGACCAAAATACCCCCAAAGTCCAAAAAATGACCAAAATACCCTTGAAACCTAAAAATTACCAAAATACCCCCAAAACACAAAAAAAAAAATTATCAAAATACCCCTGAAACCGATAAAATGACCAAAATACCACCAAAACCTAAAAATTACTAGAATACCGCTAACATCCAAAAAATGACCAAAATACCCTTGAAACCCATAAAATGACCAAAATACCCCCAAAACCTAAAAATTACCAAAATCCTCCCCGAAACATAAAAAATGACTGAAATGCCCCCTAAAACTGAAAAAATGAACAAAATAACCCCAAAACCTAAAAATTACCAAAATACCCCTATAACTCAAAAAAAAAAAAACCAAAATACCCCCAAAGTCCAAAAAACGACCAAAATGCCCTCGAAACCTAATAATTACCAAAATACCCCCAAAACACAAAAAATGACCGAGATACCCCTAAAATTGATAAAATGACCAAAATACCCAAAAAACCTAAAAATTACCAAAATACCCCTGAAGTCTATAAAATGACCAAAATACTCCCCAAACCTAAAAATTACGAAAATACCCCTGAAATTCAAAAAAATTACCCAAATACCCCCCAAAACCTAAAAAATGACCAAAATACCATCGAAACCTAAAAAATGGCCAAAATAACCTCAAAGCCTTAAAATTGATCAAAACAACCTTGAAACCTAAAAATGTCCAAAATACCTCCCGGAACCTAAAAAATGACCAAAATAACCACGAAACCTAAAAATGACCAAAATACTCCCCGGAACCTAGAAAATGACCAAAATAACCACGAAACCTAAAAATGACCAAAATACTCCCCGGAACCTAAAAAATGACCAAAATAACCACAAAGCCTAAAAATTGACGAAAATAATCCCGAAACCTAAAAATTACCAAAATACCCCCGTAAACCTAACAATTTTCTAGAATACCCCTGAAACCTAAAAAATGATCAAAATACCCTCAAACTTATGGAGTGATGAAAATACCCCTAAACCAAAAACCTCAAAAATGGCCATAAACAACCTGAAACCTCTAAAATTACCAAAAATACCTTGAAACCCCTAAAACGACCAAAATACCTCTAAACCTATAAAATGACCAAAATACCCCCTCAAAATATCTAAAATGACCAATATACCACTAACCCTATAAGATGAAAAAAATACACCCAAAACCTCTAAAATTACCAAAATAGGGGTTTATGGGGTATTTTGGTCATTTGTTATGTTTTGGGAGTATATTGGTCATTTATTAGTTGTAGGGGGGATTTTGGTAATTTTTTAGGTTTAGGGTGTATTTTTATCGACTTACAGGTTTAAGGGGCATTTTCATCATTTTATAGGTTTCGGGGTATTTTGGTCGTTTTTTAGGTTTCGAGGATATTTTGGTCGTTTTAAGGCTTAGGGGTTATTTTGGTCATATATAGGTTTCAGGGGTACTTTGGTCATTTTTTAGGTTTTAGGGGTATTTAAGTTAATTTCTAGGCTTTCAGGGTAATTTGATCATTTTTTAGGTTTTGAGGATATTTCGATCATTTTTAGGTTTCTAGGTTATTTTGGTCAATTTTCAAGTTTCGGGGTTATTTTGGCCATTTTTAAGGTTTCAGAGGTATTTTGGTCATTTTTAGGTTTCTGGGTTATTTTAGTTAATTTTTAGGCTTCGAGATTATTTTGGCCATTTTTTAGATTTTGGAGGTATTTTGGTAATTTTTTAAGTTTCGGGGGTATTTTGGACATTTTTTAGGGTTTTGGGGGTATTTTGGTCATTTTTTGGTTTCAAAGGTATTTTGGTCATTTTTTGGGTATTTTTGTCATTTTTTATGTTTCAGAGGTATTTTGATTTTTTTTTTTGTTTCGAGGGTAATTTGGTAATTTTTCGGTTTTGGAGTTATTTTGGTCATTTTATGGGTTTTGGGAGTATTTTGGTAATTTTTAGGTTTCAAGGGTATTTTGGTCATTTTTTGGGTTTCGGGGGTATTTTGGTTATTTTGTAAGTTTCATGGTTATTTTGGTAATTTTGAGGTTTTGGGGTATTTTGGTCATTTTTGAAGATTTTAGAGTACTTTGGTCATTTACACTTTAGGGGCATTTTGGTAATTTTGATAATTGAGTAATTGGGTGGGTTAGGGTTTACCCATAATAATTAGTTGGGTTGGGTTGAGTTTGGGTTAGAAGTAATTAGTTAAATGGGTTTTAATTGGTAAATGGGTTTTATATACCCAACCCAATTAAAATATTAAATTATATTTTAATATTGTTGGTCCTCGAGTCTCATCTTACATATTTTTTTAGCTATTACATTATATTTTACTAATTTTTAGTGAGGAATTATATTTTATTAATTTGAAGTATTTAAACCCAACTATTCCAGCGCTTCCAAAAGCGCTGGGATAGGCCTCTCTCCACAAGGGAATGGAGAGACTTGTCCCAACGCTTTTGAAAGCGTTGGAATAGGTGGACCCTATTCCAGCGCTTTCAAAAGAGCCAGGATAGGATCACTCATTCCCTTATGTGGATAGACCTGTCCCAGTGCTTTTGAAAGCACTGGAATAGGGTCCACCTATTCCGGTGTTTCCAAAAGCGCTGGGATAGGTCTCCAAAAGCGCTGGAATAGGTCCCTCGTACCACTTAAAAATTTTCAGACTTCCCACTTATTTTTTTCACCTTCCCACTACTTTGGCCTATCATTTTTGGTCTCTCACTTCTTTACTTCAGAGTTTTTCAGCTCACCCACATTTTCTCTCCCTCTCCCTCTTCCTTAACCCACTTCCCCTCCTCCTCTCTTGTTCTTTACTCAAAACCCGCCATTTTTTTTTCAAAATTTCAAACACAAAAATACTACCCAAAACTACAAACCCTACCCAAAGCAAGGGAAGTCTCTCTAGCTCTCATTTCTATTTTGTAGCAATATTTGTATATATATTTGTTGTTAAATTTCTAGTTTTTTAGTTTTGATTTTGGTTGAAGTTTGGTTTGGGTTATGTGTATATTTTTGTGTAACTGTTGGTTAATTGTGTGGGTTTTAGTTTTGGTTTTGGTTAAAGTTTAGTTTATTTTTGATTTCTGGTTTTGGTTTTTAAAATTTTTCCTTCTTGCTAATTTGTTGAAGGATTTTAGCCGAGACCTAAGATTCCTAGCCTGCATTGGTTTATTTCACATGGGTTTTCTCTCTTTTTATGATTTAGTGGTTTTGGAGTGTTCTTTGTTGTACATTTGCTGAATTTCGATCTGGATCAATTTTTTTTGGGCTTTCTTTTCATGATTTGTCAATTTTTTAAGCTACATTGTCGAGGTTGTGTTATTGTTTATGTTTAGAGGACTCATCTGACTGCAATGATGAGGTAAGTGTTTCTTGCAAGAGCTCCTTTAGGGATTCTACTATTCTTTTTGGTCATATTAGGATGACCAAGAATATTTTGTGTTATGGGGTTGTTTTGAAGACAATATTGGATGGACAAAAACACGTGGCAATTGTTTCTGAAATTAGGGCCACATTTGTGTCACTTATTGAATTAACCATTAAATATTCCATTTTTGGTCAATTTTCACTTTTGCTTGTACTATGGATATTGTTTAATTTGCATGGTTTTTGTTTCCTGTATTTAATTGCATTTTGTCATAATTGGGGCATGCATGTCCTTTATATATAAACATAAGCATTTTAGGTTGATCTGGTTTTGATTTTTAATTCTTTGTTTTATATTTTGTGGGTATAAGTGTAGAGATTACAAAGTAACTAAGTATACAGGTCATTCTAAAAAAAAAAAAAAAACTAAGTATACAGGTAAGCTTTCCATTGTTCTTATATGCTTTTAATTGTTGAACATGTTCTTTTTATTTTACTTCCTTAGTGTGTGAAAATGTATTCAATTGACCCTATTAATTTTCTCCTTTTTCTTCTGTTCTTGTTTATATGACACAGTAAAGGACTTTCATCAAAGCTTGCACTAAAAAACTCTACTTTCGTAAACCACTCCACTTGCTCCTTCAATGATAGTTAAATAAAATAATGTAATGTGTTTGTGGCTCTATGTTTATCATTTTTATTTATTGTTAGTTTATCTTTGGGTATATTGCCTCTACAGATATGAAGTATCTAAAGAGATCGATAATGGTTTTCATTCAAAACTAGTTGGTAAATAATTGAGGGAGAAAATTGCTTTTTGCCCATTTCAAAAAAAAAATCCAGCATTTTGCCATCTTTCTCAAACTAATTAGGGAAATGCCCCTCTTTTGAAAATCGAGTTTCTAAAAATCGATTTAGGCCCTATAGCAGCGTTTTTAAGGACCCTATAGTGACGTTTTGTAACTCGATTTTCATAAAGTCGAGTTACATGCAATTTTTTTTCTTTTTTTTTTTACCTATAACTCGACTTTATGAAAATCGAGTTACAAAACGTCACTATAGGTCCTTAAAACGTCACTATAGGGTCCTTAAAAACGCCGCTATAGGGCCTAAATCGATTTTCAGAAACTCGATTTTCAAAAGAGGGGCATTTCCCTAATTAGTTTGAGAAAAAGGGCAAAATGCTGGAATTTTTTTTTAAAAGGGGTAAAAAGCAATTTTGTCCAATAATTGAGACATGGTGACATGGTTATTATTTTTATTTTTTTTAAAGATAGGAATTGGTCAATTGTGTCTTGTATAGTAAGTACTTAGTTGGTCATTTGTGTTTTTTTAGCTTCTCTATGTGGGAGTTAATGAATTCTACACTGAAAAACACCCACGGAGAAGGTGAAAGTTTACACATCAAACGAAAAATTTATTTGTTCTAGTTTTTTCTTTGATAAAAAAATTATTTTTTATTTATTGGTTAGAATTTTGGGCTTAATTAATACTTTCAAGAAATAGATCCTGTTGGGTAGAAGTAATGTTACGATATATATTACATTTTTCACAACAATTGAGTTAGCAAATTTTGGTTTTTATTGGTTTTTATTTGGGTCACTATTAACATTATTTTATCATCTAACATTTTGGGACTTAAAAATTTCTGATTGGTTAAAATTCGGGGCCTTTTTTTGCTCGGGGGTCTTAGGCGATTGCCTCACTTACTTAGTATGTTAAGGAGGCACTGCTAGAATAGTTGGCATGATTAATTTTGCATCCCTCCTAATTATGTATATCTCATAGTGTTTCAAATATAAACGTTTATGATTCAAGTACTTAGTGAAGATAGACAATAATTTGTTTGATGAGTCACTTCACTATCTTACTCTACTTCACTCACAAGAGATATACGCAATAGGTGCATTTCCACTAGATATAAATAAATGACAGCTCAATTGGTGAGCTAGTTGGCTATTGCTTTTTTTAGAATGTGACTTCCCAATAGATATGCAATAGGTGCACTAGGAAGAAGGCTTTTGCTTTATAAAAATTAGATGGTATACTATGGACAAGTAAGCTATGTGTATAATGGTTTCTATTTACTAAATTAGTAGTGGGTTAGTGGCTATTTCTAGGGCATTCAATATTTAAGTTGTAAATGTATCACTCTATATTCCTAGAGCATGCTTCTTATCAATATTTCAAACATGAATCAAGCAAGCGCCTTTAACCATGACATATGCATTAATCTTTCCACTCAGTTTAGTTGAAAATTTTATTTTGCTTTGCCATTTTGTTTTTTATTAAAATAAAAAACAACTCAATTCTGACTATTGGATTTGTTATTGTCAGATTAAACATTTAGTGGCTGCTGCAATAGGTTTGAAGGGTCTTGGAGTTCTTCTTTTCATCTTTGGCATCTCCATTGGAGCAAAGCAAGGTAGCAACTAGTAAGTTAATCTCTCATTCTCTGACTACGTATGATTAAATTATTAAATAGCTCATGTCTACTTGTGGAACAAATGCAAACTAGCAAAATATTGGAGCTTATCTTTTGGTTTGTATATCTTTGCACACCTCTCCCTATTTTAGTTTATAGTTTGTTCTCTCAGTGTACTTAGTTTAGTAGTGTCTTCTCCTTTACATGATTTTGGACATGAAGTCACCTAATTTACGTCTTTTAAGTTATCTTAGTAGTCTATAATTTAGACTTAGATTTTGCAAAATTAGCAGCTTGCTCTAAGTTTGAGTTCCTCTTTCCGGGAGCAAACCAATGAATTGCTAAAGGGTGAGTAAAATCCGCTTCATAATACCCTACTAGTCTATAATTATATTTTAAAATTTTTACTGTGGTGGATTGTTGGTTTGGAGTAAGCGGGTGGCTTGCATGGTGATATAAGGTGGTCTACTTTTCATTATTGGGAGTGTTGATTGTCTTGTAAATGTTGTGATATTATTGTTCAACTATGTGTGAATTTATTTTATCTCCTCTTAATTAATTCAAATATTTTGTTGTAGTGGGTTGTTGATTGGGAGCAAGCGGGTGGCTTGCATGGAGATATAAGGTGGTGTATTTTATATTGGGAGTGTTGATTGTGTTGTTCCTATTATGCTATAATTATTGGTGATGAACTTAGTCATTCTCACTGGAATTTCCTTAATAATTCCATCTTTTATGTGATCAGCTAAGTTTATTTTTATCTATTGCTACTTGAGTAATACTCATGCATTGGTGTATTCAGTGATTAAGCCTAGGCAAACCAAGTAAGGATCTAACTTGACTTAAACTTATATTTTTTAGTTTTATGAACACTAGGTTCCTAGGTGATTGGAGTGGTCTAGCATTTTTTAAACTTTTTCAACATTAGCTATGGAGTCAAATTCAACGCATTCTTGATTATTACCCATGATTAAGTTCAAATTTTTTTTTTATTTTTTTTTTATAAGTAAGAGAGAATTATATTCAAGAGGCTACCTTATGCAAACAACATAAGGCAGAACAAATAGTACAGAGAAAGAAACAAACAAGAAAAACAACAAAACAAACAACAATCAACAAAAACTAAGTACAAAGAAGGGAATTAAGGAACATAGGGAGAGAATCACTAGAGGTGAGTCCCCAGGCCCTAGACCAATCAAAAAGGGAGCCAGTAAAAAAAGCGAGCAGCTGGTCATCGGATTTGTCCAAGTCCTCAAAAGTGCGCCAGTTTCGTTCCCTCCAAATACACCACATTAGGCACGGAGGAACTAAATTCCAAATACTAGAAGAGTGCTTTCCCAGCCAGTTCCTCCAACCAAAAAGCGTATCTGCAACTAAGCTTGGCAAAACCCAATTGATCCCAAAAGATCTGAAAACCCAGCTCCACAGCTGATAAGCTTTGTCGCAATGGAGTAGTAAATGATTTACCGTCTCCCCACTACAACGACACATAATGCACCAGTCAACAAAATCAAAGCCTCTACCCTGCAGATTATCCCCAGTAAGAATCTTCTCCCAAGCAGCACTCCAAACAAAGAAAGAAACGCGCGGAGGAGCCTTAACCTTCCAAACTCCTTTCCAAGGAAAGATTATAGGTGAGGGACAACGAAGCTTATTATAGAAAGAGCAAGTGTTAAAATTCCCCTTCTTTGACAACTTCCACCTCATACGGTCTCCGTGCTCAGATTAAGGTAATTTTGAGCCTAAGGTACGGAGGAAATCCTCCACCTCTTCCGACTCCCAATCATTTGGTTCCCTGAGTAAACGAACATTCCAGCTTCTCTGAGCCCCAGTCCCCAACCTTTCAAGAGACGAGGCCACAGATGCCTCTCTATTATAAGCAATCCCATACACCATCGGGAAGGATAGATGGAGTGGTAACTCCCCACACCACCGATCCGTCCAGAATTTCACTCTATCTCCCATCCCTACCTCAAAGTGAATGCATTTACAAAACACCTTCCAGCCTTTTCGGATGCTTCTCCATAAACCGCACCCGTGGACACCCCTGCCCAACTTGGAAGACCAACCCCCCCACTCTTCCCCAAACTTCAAAGCTACAACCCTCCTCCAAAGACGAGTCTCCTCCACCCCAAACCGCCATAACCATTTTCCTAATAAGGCTTTATTGAAAGTCGTAATTTTCCTTACTCCCAATCCCCCATTCGCCTTTGGAGCACACACCTTATCCCACCCCACCAAATGAGCCTTCGAATCCCCCCACAAGAAGTCTCTTTGCATCTTCTCAATCTTCTTAGCCACATGAGAAGGGATGGTAAAAAGAGATAAATAATAAGTAGGGAGGCTAGCTAACGTACTCTTAAGCAACGTCAGTCTTCCACCTTTAGACAAGTACAGCTTCTTCCACCCAGCCAACTTTCGCTTAATTTTTTCCAAGATAGGATTCCAAATAGAGGGGGACTTGTGGGAAGCCCCCAACGGCATACCAAGATATGTCATAGGCAAAGCCCCAATCATACAGCCCAGAATCTCTGCCAAAGCATGCAAATTATTAACCTCCCCTACTGGAACCATCTCGCTCTTCGAGACATTAACCTTCAAACCTGTCACAGCCTGAAAACAAAGGAGAAGCATTCGAATATGCAGGATCTGCTCCACTTCAGCATCACAAAACAGAATAGTATCATCCGCAAACAAAAGATGCGAGATACATTCCCCTTCCCCCCGTCTACCTTCAGCCTTAAAACCCCTGATCAATAAGTATATGTATGTTATGATTCTATTTATTCATCAAAATTCTTGTTCTTTGTTTGTAAATCCGATTTCACTAGCTTGGCGCTTCCTACCATGGTGCCCTGCACCAATTAGGACGTTATATTAAACTAAGAGACCGTAATGATTAGTAATGGAGGGTTAAATCTTAACTAGCATGAATCATTACACTAAGATTGTTACACACACACACACACACATATATATATATAAAAGCAAGGGAACTAGTGATCATAGATTAGATTAAACCTAAAAACTAGGCTTTAATTGATATGCATAATTGACTACATATATGTATAAGTAAGTGAATGGCTAATTGTATTATGATTATACTAAGTAAGTACAAAGCAATATATGTGGCTATTAGGTTGTTAAGTTATTAGATATATAGTTGTTGGTGTTTTAATTAAGTACTTAAGGTGTAATTAACCGTTGGTGTATTAATTGTGGATTTAAATCTAAGCCAATCAAGGAGATCAAGGGTTGATTCTAAAAAAAAAAAAAAAAAAAAAAAGAGATGAAGGGTTGATGTGGTTTAATAAAGGAAATTGTGAACTTGTAAGTCTATATATATATATATATATATATCCTAGTAATTTACTTTCATTATTTCCTATTATTTTGATATTTATCCTAGCATTACTAAGTAGCTCATGAACTACTACTTCCTCACTATCCTCATTCCTTTTCAACTTTCTCATCTTTTACAATCTTTGTTTTTAGATTTTATTCTCAAATATAAAAACTGGTTTGAGTATGGAAAAAAAAAAAATGTAGTTGTGATTTTATTTGCAATAAAACCAGGTTTGTAGTTATTTATTTATTTATTTTATTTGCATTATATATCCATGTTTAAGGAATGATAGAGGATTAGTCTTGCTACAATTTTTGTTGTGTGAGTGCAACTCATTTTATGTGGAAGTCTGTGTACTGTGAACTTCCAAAGTCAATTTGCTCTTTATTTTTGAACTTAGCACAGAGATAAAATGAAATAATTTCTATGGTAGGTTTAAAGTGGGATTATTCTATACGGTTTTTGTTTCAACCAAAGTTAAATTCTGGTTTTGGTGTTGTTTGTTTGCCCCTTGAAACTTGGATGGTGTGAAAAATCTAAATTGGGATTAATTCATTGAATAAAAAAGATTAAATTTTAAATCAATTATATGTTATATTGTTCATGGTTGATGTGGGCTCTATAATTTGTTCAACACTTCCTAGCCTAATATACTAAGAATGAAAAAACTACAAAAAAAAAAAAAAAAAAAAATTTATGATGATGGTGATAATTATTATTCTCACTACAGACTTTAGTTGTTGAGGAAGTAAATTGATGCATCCTATTCATACCTTCTTTCCTTTATCTTTATGCATTGGTTATCTTAGTAGTTTATAATTTAGACTTAGCTTTTGTAGGATTAGTAGCTTGCTGTAAGTTTGGGTTCCTCTTTTCGTGAGGCGGGTAGTGAGTTGCTAAAGGTTGAGTAAAATTTGCTTCATAATATCCTACTACTCTATAATTATATGTCAAAATTATTGTTGTGGTGGGTTGTTGATTTAGAGTAAGCAGGTGGTTTACTTTTCATTATTGGGAGTGTTGATTGATATTTCTTTAAAATGTGTTCTTAGTTGGCTATAGATTGAATTTTTATTTTGTGCTTGTTTTATGTCTTTCATGGAAAATATGATTTGTAAAAGTGGCCAAAAGGCCATTTGGCAATAATTGAGAAGCATGAGATACATACTTGTGGTTCCAAAAGCTATGCCCAAGCGGTTAATCTCCTTGTAAGAATTAAAATTTATATATTAGTAACATGCCAAAAAATAATCAAACTTAAATCATTTTGCATTTTAAAGTAGAAGTAAATGTGTTTCAACACCGTCGCTCTATTTTTCTGAATGTAATGACATTGTTGTTGGGAAAAAAAAAATGGAAAGCCAGTAGACATGACAAATAATAAATGATTTTTTTTTCTTTTTTTTTGTTGTGTTGGACAAATAAGTAAATAATAAGATGCACCATATTTTAGGGTTAATAATATGGTGCTAGACCCCCAAGGACATTAGTTGTGGTTCAATTTGTCAAATCTAATAATTGCATGCTTATGCAAACAAGTTGTTGATCTTTGCATTCAACAGTCCTATATTTGCTGATTTCCTTAGGCTTAGATCACCATTCTATCACCAAAATGGCATTAGGGTTTTCCAGGCAAACATGCACCATTTTTGGCATTAGAAAGTCTAATACAGTGGATATGAAAGCTAAACTCTTTGACACTTCTGTGGTGGAATTTTCACATTTCTATTAACATAGAATTGTCAAAATTTGTTAGTAAAATGAGTCACAAACACGCACATCAAAAGCCTGTAAATGTGATGTGTGATAAATTATTAATGAGAGAAACCTTATATCTCACTTTACTCTTGATAGTGTAGTCAAAGATTGTTATATATGTTTTTTGCCTTTACAGCCACTCAGGAATTAGTTTCCTTCTAGCAAAATAAGACAATTGGGTTTATTTAAATTTGAGAAAGAAGTAGTAGAGAGGGGAAGGAAGGATGGAGAGACATAAAATATTGTGATTTGTAAGGCATAGTAATTGATTGATACTATGGAAGTTTGCTTTTATGTACTGGTTGAAGAGTGGTGTCACTTTTATTAAGCAGTTTTTAGTTTGTTAATCATGAGTGACTTTATGAGTGAATTGAATAAGTTGGATAGGGCAACATGAGAGTGCCCACTTGAAGGAAATAAGTTTGAAAGATGTAGCTTATTTAATTGAACTTATTTAAGGGTTCTGCTAATATAGAATGTGATATCTAAAACATGTTTCTCATATAACTTAATGTATTACTTGGGTCTTTTTAGGAGAGTTAGAGTTAAGGTTTGAACATTTTCTCTACACTTTTTACCACACTAGTCTAAGTACCTTACTGCAATTCAAGACTGTGTTTGGTGTTAGACCTGCTCATTATTTGGACTGGACTATGTGGTAAAAAAACTTGTTTTACTTAGTGGAAATAAATTTGAGAGTTTTTGAAGGAATAGAATGTTCGAATGCTTAACTTAAATCTCAAATTTTGAGTGTGTTTTAATTGCTAATGTGGCACTTGGTAGTAATACTAGCGATATTGTGTCATTCAGCTACTAACTCTGTTGTTTAGTACACTAATCCATTGTGTGTTTCTTAATTCGTAAGATAGTGATGGTGATGGTGATTCTGCAGTGAATATCCAGTCTCCCGGTGCTTAGCACTTATCATTTGATGATACAAGTAGGTGATACTTTGGGCACCTATTTTGGAGTAGTTACTATGATATTTTGATAGTTTCAAACTTTGATATATATGTACACATCATAGTTGAAAACTTTATTATAACATTTTAGACAATTAGAATGTACTCTTTTGTGCAAGTTATTCTATATAGTTAGAATGTATTCTTTTGTGTAGAACATTGTACATAGTTGTTTAGAATGTATTATTTTGTGTATAAAATTTTAGACATTTGGGACATAATTATTGATGTGGTTTAATTAAATATATTTAGTTTCTTGATTTAATGTGGTATGGTATTTGCTATTGAAAAATATGAATTGTAGTTCATTACAGTTGCTATAAAATAGGTATTGGAAAATATGTATTTTAGGTACATTACAGGTGCTAAAAAAATTATAAAAAAAGAAGAAGACCTATACCAGCGCTTTCAAAAGCGCTGGCATAGGTTCTTTTAAATTATATTGATTCACGACCTATACCAACGCTTTTGTGAACATTGGAATAGGTACAGCCTATGCCAGCGCTTTCAAAAGTGCTGGTATAGGTCTTTTAAATTATATTCATTCATGACCTATACCAGCGCTTTTGAAAGCGCTGTCATAGGTAATATCTGTTCAAAGCGCTGGTATAGGTCTTGAATCAATATAATTTAAAAGGCCTATACTAGCGCTTGCAAAAGCGCTGGTATAGTGCGTATGCCTTTCCCAGCACTTTTGAAAAGCGTCGGTATAAGTCCGGCGACCCTATACCCACATTCACTGCGCGGCGGTTTGAAGCGCCGAGATAGGAATTTTGACCCTATCCCAGTGCTTTTTGGGGCTATCCCATCGTTTTCTCTTTTTTTGTAGTGACTGCTTGTGGGTTTAGAACAAATCCTCCCCCACAAAAAGGAGCTTTTGAGGGTAGTGCCCATCAAAGGTATTGTCTGCTTTGGGTGGTAGTTTTTGAGACTTGCTCCGACCACACAATTTTGTTACCCCGAAGGGCACGCCTCTACCACTACAACACGTGTAGTACGTGGACAGTTAAATTTTTAGTGTTCTTTTCTGTGTGTTTGTATTTTCTTTTCTCTATTTTTTCCTATTTTTTGTTTTGAGATCTTTAAATGCTAAAAATAGTCTTTAAAATTAACCATGTCTGGGAATGTGGCAAATGCTATTTGGAGAACTTTTTACCCTGCACCCAGAGGCTTATTAGATGAACTGAGAAGTAAACAATTTGAAATCAACCGTGTCTAAGGATTGCCTGTTGTCTGACTTCCTCCAGTTGATTAAAATTGAATATAAATGCAAATTTATTGACTATGGAGAGGGTGAACCGGTATGACCTTCCATGGTCTACCTATTTTTTCCTATCCGGTCAAAAACAATAAAAAAGAGGAAGATGAAAAACTGACCTTGCATGCTACACTACAATAGAGTGACTTATTTTGTAGAGTCCTATTACAGATGGTACACCTATGGTCCTTTAAATTGCTCTGCTTCTGCTGTTGGTGGTGCCGGTGAGTTCTTGGCTTCAAAAATACCACTTTGGCTCTATTTGTATGATATGACTGTGAACAAGAAATTGTTGCATGTAAACATTGGTTAATATATCTCCATGCGTTGCTATAATGTACGTGTCGCCAAATTTGGTGTTGCTACATTATCACATTGCTGTAATAGTTTACACAAATATACATAATTGCTATGGAAGCATATAAAAGAAATTGTGTTGGGATTATTGGTGGTACGTGCTCTTTACATCTTTCGGCCAGGATTTTCCCGCTAGGACAGGGTTAAGAGTCAGATCATATTCATATGAAAGAGCTTTTTAGTACTTGGCTGATAGCCTGATATGATATAACAGACTAACAAGGAATATCATTGATAGACAGGACGTGGGTTTTGGATTCCTCATTATTAATCAAATGTTGGTCTCTCAAAGAACAATCTTATGCACTTTCCTTTTAAGTAAACCATTTTAAGAAATTTTTCATGAAAAAACGAAAAAGTGACTAATATTTTTTTATATTTTTTTCAAATTTTTATAAGAAATTTTCTAAAGTGAATAATTAATATATACCTAAGAGCATATATTAACAAGACCCTTAATTTAATACTTTATAATGATGACCATGTCTCACTTTGACTGTAAAGTAAGTGACCTATAATAAATAATAAGACTAGCCACTAGAGTCACAAAAATTTAACAAAATATTTTACAATTATAGAAGTAATAAGTATTGAATGATATATGATAAAATGATATTAATAGTGGTTACACACAATGATGATGACACATATCTGTTTCTCCAAACATTATATACTATGATGACATGTCATCTATTTTTAAAACTAAAAGACTCATAAAAAGATTTTATTAAAAACGACTATTCATTTACTACAAAATCCTTTCATTTCTCTAAAAAAAAACCCTTTCATTTTCTTCTAAATCCTTTCATTCCTCAATTTGGCCTATTTCTAATATTATTTACTAATCTTTTTTTTTTCTTCTTCTTTTTGTGTGGCTATTTACTATCACATTTGACCATTTGATAATGATCAATATAATTATATAAAAAAATAATAATAACAATCACTTATGCTTGATGAAGACCCTGTAAACGTTGTATACAATCTTTAAAAATGAGTTTTTTTTTTTTTTTTTTGTTTAATTAAAACAAAATTATACACAAGTAGATATTCTACTACAACCTAATTCAAATGTATACGTGTGTGGAGTTCTCTTTCGAAAACTTGAACCCGGCCCTTGCTCCCCCCCACCCCTCCACCCTACAAGAATTTTGTATTTGTAGAGTGATCATCACACGCCAATGGTGTGTGGTGATTAAAAGAGAGTTTTTAGAAAATGAAAGTTTTATAATTATTTAATTATATATACTAATTTAAATTTATATTGATGTAATTATAGAATATTGAACATTCTTAAAATAGCAAAATTGGCATAATAACATAATATTTTTGGCATAATTACAATAGGATAAAATTTAATTACAAAATTAGTTGTAGCATAAAACTACAACCTTACTCAATATCTTTTTACTGGAGGTGAATTTTGACAAATCCATCACTGGGTTACATTTTCTTCTTATATCCTCCATGCTTGCAAAATTTATAGAAAATTAAAAATCAATAGTTATGTTATCAATAAATTGTTTTTTTTTTTTTTTTTGAGAAACAAACACACACACAATCACAAGGAAGAGGGAAAGCGGTTTTAACACAAAGGCACACCACAACTCCACTCAAAAGCCATGGTATCAATAAATTGTTTAAATTGCAAGTTTTTGTAATTTAAAATTATGCATAAAATATAATCTTATAGATCATATAGTAAATAATATTCGATTAGCACAAAATTTAATGTGTATATTAAAAGCATAAATAACTTGTAATCCAACGGTTATATTTTTGAAATACCTAGTAATATTAATGATGTTGAGTAAGGTTGTAACTTTAGTCCACAATCAATTTTGTTGTTAAACTTTATTCATTATAGAATATCGCACACCCTTAGCCCGATGGTCACTCTACAAGTATAAGTGCTTGTGGAGTGCGGGGGGCAAGGGTCGAAGTTCAAGTCTCCAAGAGGGAGCTTCACACACATATACACTTAGATTAGGCTAGAGTAGAATTTCTATCATGTATCAAAAAAAAAAAAAAAAAGGAATATTTACCAATCCTTTTTAAATTCCTTTCAAAAACCTATCACTATTATGGAATTTAACATGTTAGTAATTTTTTTTTTTTTTTTTTGAGAATCTGTTAGTAATTATTTAGTTGGATTTGTGTGCATATTCTCATTTAGTTAACATAGTTTAGAGTTATATAAATCAAATATATTTCAATTAAATTAACATATAAAAGAGATTGTAAAGTTTTAGTTACTTATAAAAAACGATTCCTTGTTAAATCATGAAATGAGCTATAAATATAAAATCGATATTTCTATATAATTGGACTCTTGGTATCCATTTTTTTTTTTCAATTTCCAAAAATAACATCATTATTTAATTAACATATAAAATAATAAAAAAAAAATTGAATAACTTAAAATTGCCCTAGAACCATGATTACAAATACTACTTTTTCTCCAATTTCATAGCTGTCTAACTTTAGTCTTTGATTAAGAGATAAAACTGTTGGTAAGAACTTTGTAATTTAGTTGACATCTCTTGATATTTGTAACAGAGATGTTGAGAATTTAAATCATTATCTCGATTGTAACTATTAAATTATTACAAAAATTGATAAAAAAAACAATTAAGAATATTTATATAATTACTTATTTTTGAAAATACTATATTATAAAAATAAAATTTAAAATGAATTTACGTTAGTATTTCTTTTAATGCATTTGAAATTAGTGCATTAATTATATTACATGGCATGTAAAATACAAGGATTTCATGGAACCAAAATTTTCATCTATATCCTTCACAAAAAAATAAATTTTCATCTATATCAACTATCATTTATGCCTTCAATTGCAAATGGAAACAAAATAAACAAAACGAAATGGTTTTCAAATTTGCTGCATCACTGAATTGGAAACACAAAAGGATTAGTGTGAATGCTGACCCCACTGCATTGACATCAAATTTCTAAGCATGCAAGCAATGAAGACTTGCAGGTCTCCATGTCAAAGAGCTGTTATGCCCTTGCAACTGTTAGTCCAAATCCCATCACACAGCAAAAACAGTGAGGTTATTGTAGTGTCATTGTGAGCCTTTCATATTGTCATTTTCAATATGTTTCGTGCCTATATATATTATCATAGGTCCCAAAATCTAAAAGAATCAAAGTAAATGAGCTTTTACCTTCTTTTTTGTTGTTGTTGAAAAGCTTGTACTTGATCTAAAGTTTAGGCCGAAGACTATAGAACCAGAATGGTGTTACAAAACCCAAAATTATTGACTATATCTATATTGCTTTAGCTGCCTAGGACTCATGGCTTCTTGTAGGTCAAGATAAAGAAGCACAGCTTTAGCTTCAAATAATCATAGACTAACATAGCCAGCGGTGGAGTTACGTTGTAATCAGTTAGTTCAGTTGTACCTATTAAAATTTGTACAAATTTTTGGATTAAAATATCAAAAATAGGAGCGATTTAAACAGCAAAACCTTACTAAAAATAATAGATCCCTTTTTTTTTTTAGGTGGCAAATGAAAGTACTCTATACACTTACCTAACCAACCAGACCCTAATAACCTTACTAAAAATCCAAAACTCTATAACAATTAAAAAACACACAAACAAAATTATTAAAACTTAAAAGTAGTAAAACCCCATGGCCGATACAGAGTGTTCTAAAAATGGCAAAAGCAAACAACCCAATACAAACAGCAAACACAAATGGGCGAGAGAGACCAATTGTGCGGCTAAATATCAAGATGGAGGCCAGTGAAGTGCGATGGGGTTGCTGATGGCCATGGACTCACTGATCTAACAACAGATTGATGGCTGAGTGGTCTGATGTAGTGACGCGGAAAGAGAGGGAGGTCATTCGATGCCATGAGAAAGAGAAAGAAAGTTGTATTTGAAGCTTTTAATCCATCGATCAACAATCTTGAGCTTACAGATTTGAGATTTTCCTTTTTTTTAATTCTTTGGTCAATCATTTCCTGGAAGTAAATTTACTGCGTCGCCATTTAAAAAATTGGTTGGACACTCCACGGACATGCATTCAGCCGTGAACAAGGCATGCCTGTCTTCGACACAGATACACAGCCACTTTTGCCATGTCCATGCTTCCTAATAACTAGAAGCAATTCAAATTGGCAACATGATACATGCTTTATTGACACAATTCTTTCACAGCTTCTTGTGATGAATAGATATTATTCCCCTCTAAAACAATTGTGCACCAAATCCAATTCTTAATGGTTACACTAATTATTCCTTTGGAAGGAAATCATCTCCAATAGAAATTCCCTAGGATCTTTCTTATCACAAGGATTATGTCAAATACTTCAACATTCGCTTCTCTCACACACGTGTCAAATACTTCACCATTTCAACTTTTTTGAACAGAAATTTTTTTTCCTTCAACCATGTCATATCAAACGCAATTTACCCAAGGCAGAACACTAACTAAATTTAGCAAGCTAATAGTGAATCAACAGCAAACAATATAGAGACTACCAAACACACACATGTCTTTAACAAATTCGCTAGTAACCTAAGTCCCAACTAAATGATCATCTATTTCAACGAAGGGAACACTCCCCACCTATCAGTTCAACATTCTAGAGATTCACCAAACGCATTTAAATTATTTTCTCAAGGGTAATTTTTTTAGTTTCCTAGTGATTTTTGGCTTTTCCTCTGCCTCCAACAGCCACTAACATCCTTTCTTTCGTTAATGCAAATCAAAATCAACAACAACATAAACAAACACACAGAAAGACCCAAATGCAAATTGAGAAAAAGGGAAAAGCTCAGAGAAAGTACCCGTAGAAGAGTGGAGAAAGATCGGCGATGGGGTGTGGCCTGCGATGGCTGATTGAACGGATGGGTGAGGATGATGGATGAACGGCACTGGGCTTCGAAGATGGGTGAGGAGGAGGATGAATCGGGTCGCCGATGGAGCGTGAGCTTCGGTGTGACAGTGAGGACGATGATGGATGATGAGGACGAGCGTGAGCTGCGATGGAGAGAATGACTGAAACGGCAGGGGGTGTTCAGGAACAAAAAAAGAAGAAAAAAATTTCTGCCCAATAGAACTAAATGGGAAGCCCTAATGAGGCTTGGGCCGCGTTAGACCCTTTCTATGGCCCCGTTTTAAAAACGGGGCTTTAGTTGTAGTATTTGGGCCCCGTTTTTGGAAAACGGGGCTGTAGTTCGTCTGGAGCCGCGTTTGTAAACGCGGCCCAAAACCCGCGTTTTTTGTAGTGCAAGTTTATTGCTTAAATATTTTCATTTAAACGGACACCATTAGAAGACTCCAAACTGGATGATGTTTTGCACTTTTGTTTTACCTTTTACTGCCTTTTCAAATTACCAATAAAAAGTTAATCATTTACTTTTTCTTTCATTTATTTCAAATTACCTACATGCGGTGATTTCATGTGGTGAGTGGTGACTTGAACAAAAAATGTCACATGGTATGTATCTATATATTAAATACATATTTTTAAAACTAATGTATCATTATATTCTTAAATAGCTATATATTTTTATAAGTTGAAACAAACGTCATATATCCCATCGACTTAAAAAATAAATAAATAAATAAAACATATCCTTGATACATTAATTTCTTTCAATTCATACCAATTAATGCATTTTCAACAAAATTATATATCCTTATATAATTAGATCCTTTGGCTGGTTACAATGCTTTATTATTAAGACAAACATTAAATATCCTTAAGTAAATTAATTTATTTCTATTTAAACGTAGTTAATGAATTTCAAACAAAATAAAATTTATGACTTCAATTTCTACTATAAATTAATTTATGCCTTTTCAGATTTTGCTTATTTCTCTACTAAATTGCTTTCTTTCTTTCTTTCTTTTTTTCTTTTTTTTTTTGGCGATTTTAAATGTTTTATACTCATTATTAAATCTATTATTTATCGTTGAGATTCAATGAATATGTATATTCATATCTCACTCATCCTTCCATCATCCATAAAAAGAAACAACCTTCTCTCTCTCAATCCCTCAAGCATGCCACGAATTGTACCTCTCTCTCTCTCTCTCTCTCTCTCTCTCTATATATATATATATATATATTAAATTCTTTTTAGATATATGTTTGGAAATACTATTCAAAATGCACTAAAACCAGTTTTTTTCGAAACACAAAAAATTAGGGTTTATGCCAAGAAAATAAATAGTCTTTTTTGACTAATTACTAGCAACTATTTATTTTAATACTTATATAAAACCTACATAATTTGGATAGGAATTGGTTTAGATGTGGATGATGATGTTGTGTTTATTGTATGTCTACTCAGTGAATTTGTTGCTTTATACTTTAATTTAAAAAAAATACAAAAGGAAATCTTTATTAGGTTTATACAAGTTACTTGATAAAATTGCTGAATTGTATTTTTTTTTTCTTTAGAAATCCTAATACATTGAGTGTGATTAGGAGGAAGAGATGTGAGGATGGTACGGTTGGTGGTGATCAGCAATCCAAGTTAGAGTTAACAAGAAAGAATGCAAGTCTGCAAATCACATGATATGTGGTTCTCAAGCCCAAGAAAAATTAAAATGTTTAAAATAGTTGTTTGGAATGAAAAAAAAAATAAAAATAAAAATCAATGTACCTTTATGGGAGATATTTTTGTGATAATTGATTGACTTGATTCTTTTAACATTCATTTAGTGATCATCAAATTATAAGTAGTTTGATTTTTTTTTAAACTCAAAAGTAGAGAAATTTTTGAACATGGATTTTTGTATGGAAAATGATATTTGAATATTCTTAAAAAGTAGTGAAATTAAACTAAATGTGCTCAATAGACTTTTTTTTTTTTTTTTTTTTTTTTTTTTTGTGGTCATTTGAGCTCTTAGAATGTGATAGAGTTGGGACATAGTCCAACTCTATAATTGTATAATAGTCATTGTTGTGGTTTATACAAATTTCTATAATTTTAGTAGTATAAATGTCTCCTCACGAGTCTCACCTCTTTTTTAATTTTTAATTTTTTATACAAGATTATGATCGTTGACAAGATATGCTACTAACCTCTATAATTTTTCATCCAATAATCTAAAATTTTTTTTAAGTGTCTTGAATTTCTTGATAATGCAAAAATTTACCAAGAAAAATTTTCAAATGATGAAGGATTGAAATCTGTTTAAGTTTTAAAACTGACATTTCTTAATTTTAGTTTGAATATTTAAGGATTGCGTTCTTTGACAAGATATGGATGTAAGGTAAACCAAGTTTAAAAATTCAAGAGTAAAATTGTGCAAAACATGAGTTAACAACTAGTTTTATATATAAAAGTAAAGAGTGGAAGAATATGAGGTTCTGTAATATGACACATTCTTTGAGATTTTTATTTATTTATTTAGACTTTTAGCTCAACAAAGTTTGCATTTATATCAAAGTATTAGTTCATTGAATGAATTTATAATTGTACATTAATTTTTTATATTAAATAAATTTATATGTTTATTTTTATAAATTTATATAAGAAACTATTTTTATTTTTAATAATAATAATAATAATAATAATAGATTTACAAAATGATATTTGTAATATCCCAACCAAGTTATATGCTTAATTAATGGGGATAATGTAATTACTCAAATTTTTAGAGATGTGATTTATTTATTTTTTTAGATGAATTATTTTTTGTAAAGTTTACTTTCACAAGGAATTTAAAAAAAAAAACTCAATAATACTTAATGGCTTATATGAAATTTTCTTTCATTAGTTGGGCTTTTTAGAAAATAGAGCACAATTAAGGAGTGGTAAAATAGAAATTATGATTTTAAAAGGGTGAGTCATCAGCCCCTTTTTCCTTGTACAAGACACGTACCTCCACGGCCCCACCCCTTTCTCCCTTATCTTTTTTTGCTACACCAAATCAGCTTCAGATCACTCTCTATTGGCCTTACATTTTGTGAGAAGGCCTCGTAAAAGAAAGGTGGGAAGATTCTTTAGGTTTGAATCAATGTGGCTAAAAGACTCAAGGCGTGTGTGGAGGTTGTTCATGAAGCTTGGGATGAGGGAAAGTTAATGGGTACAGATTTCATTCTTACGAATTGCCTGGATCGGTGCCGAGTGAAGCTTGATGCTTGGAACAAGCTTGAATTTGGGCATGTAAATCAAACGATTGCTAAACTACAAAATAAATTAGAATGGTTGGAGAAACAGCCTTTCTCTTTGAAACTTAGTACCTCTGTAAAGACCACACAGATTGAGTTGAATTGTTGGCTTGAGAAGGAGGATGAGATGTGGAGGCAGAGATCCCGTATTAGTTGGTTGCAGTCATGTGATAGAAATATGAGATTCTTTCATGAGAAAGCCTTAGCAAGATGCCGAAGGAAGATGGTAGGAGGATGAAGGTAAAGTAGAGGATATTGTGGTGGATTACTATAACAAACTCTTTACATCCAACAACCCCACGGATTTCACAGAAATTTTGGAGGCAGTCACGCATAAGGTAAGCCCGGACAAGAATCAAAATCTCACAAGGGATTTCTCTGCAATGGAAGTCAAATTGGCACTTAAACAAATGTACCCACTAAAAACCCCATGCCCGAATGGAATGCCACCATTGTTTTTCCAGCACTTTTGGCCAAAGATTGGTGACGTGGTGACAGCGATAGTCCTGGATTTTCTCAACTCAGGTATTTATCCTCCAAAATTTAATGAAACTCACATTGTGCTTATTCCAAAGTGTAAGGAGCCAAAGAAAATCACAGAATATATACCAACCAGTCTATGTAACGTGGTTTATAAGATTGCTTCCAAAGCCATTGCTAACAGGTTAAAAAAGATCCTACCTGCCATTATCAGTGACACCCAAAGTGCCTTTGTGCATGGAAGGTTAATCACTGTTAATGTTTTGGTATCTTTTGAGGTGATGCACCACATTAAAAGAAGAAAAGCGGAAGGTGGGGAGATGGCATTAAAATTGGATATGAGCAAGGCATACGACAGGGTAGAGTGGGTTTTTTTGGAGAAGAAAATGCAAAAGTTAGGGTTTGATGACAAATGGAGGGCTCTGATCATGAGATGTGTTACTACAGTGTCCTATTCTATCAAGATAAATGGTAAACCACGGTTATGTATTATTCCCAGTAGGGGGATTCGACAACGAGATCCATTATCTCCATACCTTTTTTTGTTGTGTGCAGAAGGTCTTTCAGCACTAATACGAAAGACAGTGGAGGAAGGATAGATAGGTGGCATAACAGTTAGTCATGGAGGCCCCAAATTATCTCACTTGTTTTGCCAGATGATAGTCTGATTTTTTGTAAAGCATCTATCGAAGAATGTAATGCACTGCAAAGGACTCTACAAGTCTATGAGGATGCATCAGGTCAACAGTTGAACAAAGCCAAGACTTCACTATTTTTTAGTATTAATACTCCAAGGCTGATACAAGAAGATATCAAGAATAGGTTTGTGGTGCAGGTGATTAAGCAGCATGAGAAGTATTTAGGTTTGCCTTCTTTAGTGGGTAAGAACAAAAAAAGCACTTTCAATGACATAAAGGAGAAGTTGAGGAAGAAGTTAACGGGATGCAAAGAAAAACTGTTGTCTAAGGCTGGGAATGAAATTCTAATCAAGGTGGTGGCCCAAGCAATCCCGACTTACTCAATGAGTTGCTTCAAGTTGCCTGATTCTCTCTGTAAGGATTTGACTAGTATGATTCGGAATTTTTGGTGGGGCCAAAGACAGGAGAAGAAGAAAATGGCATGGGTGAGTTGGGAGAAATTGTGTGCCCCCAAAGCATGTGGAGGGATGGGATTCAAGAGCTTAAAGGAGTTTAATTTGGCTATGCTAGCCAAATAGGGGAGGCGGTCGCAACAAAGGAAAAACTCCCTCGTCTATCATGTACTTAAATCCAAATACTTTCCAAACTGTGAGTTTTCTCAAGCAACAATGGGAAGTACTCTGTCCTTTACGTGGCGCAGCATAATGGCAGCACAAGCTATTGTAAACCATGGCCTACGGTGGAGAATCAGAAATGGCGAAAAGGTAAGGGTCTGGGGGGATAAGTGGTTGCCTACACCATCAACGTATCGAGTGACTCCTCTAAGAATGTTCCTATAAGCTGAAACATTGGTGTGTGAGTTAATAGACTGGGAGAAAGCTTGCTGGAAAATGGAGGCCATTGATGCCCTGTTCTTACCTCACGAAGCAGAGGAAATTAAAAAGATTCCACTAAGCAGTAGCCTCCCCGCTGATAAGCAGATATGGGCATGCAATCCTAACGGTTTGTTCATTGTGCTTAGTGCCTACTAGGTGGCTCGAGAGATGTCAAGGCCTAGAAACTTCAGCTCTGGTTCAGATGATGAAAGGAATAGGAAGTTTTGGACAAAAATATGGAAGATTCAGGTCCCACATAAAGTTTGGCATTTCACTTGGACTCTACACCTCCATACTTGCTGTGGAGCTTATGTACGGGGGTGGAGAGTCCACCGGAGGTTGTAGCAAAGATGTTGACTTGCGCTTAGGCTTTATGGGGAAATAGGAATGATCTTCGCCAGGGAGGAAAATGGAAATCAAGGTTGGAGTTGGTTCGCTGGCCAACATAATATTTAGAGGATTTTTATGCTGCTACAAACAATGAGTCTGTTGTAAGGGCTCCAAGTACTCAACCGGTCAGATGGATTCCTCCTCAGGGTCAGAAGTACAAGGCAAATGTTGATGGAGCAGTTTTTGCAAAGCTAAAGGCTGTGGGCAAAAGGGTGGTCATAAGGGATAAGAAAGGGAAAGTCAAGGCAGCTTTGAGCACGAAAATAAATGAGCCATTAGGACCCGTGGAAGCAGAAACCAAGGCATTTGAAATAGTATTCAGTTTGCAAAGGATGTGGATATAAGGGATGTCTTGATTGAAGGTGACTCCCTAATTGTGCAGCGTGCTCTGACTGAGCTGGCCTCACCTCCTCCATTAGTGGATGTAGTTATTTTGGGTATGCAAGCTGCTTGTGCAGATTTTCATCACATAGCCTTCACACATGTGAGCCATCAAGGAAACAAATCAGCCCATCTTTTAGCAAAATATGCCAAGGGCATTGATGATGTATCAGTTTGGATTGAAGAGATCTCTTGTGTTATAGAACAAGCTCTTATCCATGATGTAATGTCTTTTCAGTAATTTAATGAAAGTTTAGTCTTCTTATAAAAATAAAAAAAAATGATAACCCTTTTTGTTCTCTTTCTTTTGTTCTTGTGCCGTCCCTATGTCACCCTCACCAACAGCCCCTCCCCTTTCTCACCGAATCTCTCTCTCTCTCTCTCAATAGAATAAATTAACTGATTATTATGAAAAGGTGCTGATTCATTATGTATTTAATTTATGAATTGAATAGGTTTTCTTGTTGGTTTATGATGATGCCGTAAATATCAACAGTGAGTTGCACAATGCTCGTACTCTCGAAACGACACCTGCACGAGGAAAAGAGAAGACCCAACAGAGAGCACCGGTGTGGTGTCGGCCAAATACCCTCCGAAGGTCAAGTTAGAACTTTTTTCAACTCTAGAGTGCTAGAGAGGGGTTAATTAAGCGTACCTCCATTTGTGAGGGAATTGGGGCTTTTTATAGTAGTAGGGGGTTGACCTTTCTTCCTTGGGGCAGAAGTCTTTTCCATATAGGAATCCATGTGAGCGTGGATTGCGGAGACCTTTCCTTATAAGACTATTATTGAGCGTGGTGGCCAAGTAAAGGATTTACTCTAACCGTCGACCTCATTACCGTCGGCCTCATAACCGTCGGCCTCTTAACCGTCGGCTTCAATTCTACAACGAATACCCGTCAGCCTTTTGAACATAATTAGCCCTTCGAGCCTGAAATGGGATGTTATTTCCGTCGGCATGTATTTTTCCGTCGTCACAAGAACCGTCAGCCTGAGAATAGGCTGACGGGTGAAGCCTTATGGTATTACTATGATTATTTCCTTATCAGTTGCCCCCTACTCCATATCTCCGTCAGCAATAACTGACGGGTTATGGAGTTTTCATTCGTCCTTACCTGCTGCTTTGATCAGGAGAGAGGAAATAATTAAAGCTGACACCACAACATTAAATGCTAGGACACGTGGCGTGCTCGGGTTGGCTCCGTGTCTGGTTTGGGGGCGTCGCTTCGTCTTCCGTGCGTTTTTCTTATATATATATGGCCCACCTCTCCCCATTTGCACTATTTCACTTTAACCGGTTCCTGGAGAGCTATCCGTCGCCTATCTTCCGTCAGTACTTGCTAACAATATTCCCGTCATTTCTTCGGCCGTCACTTTCGAGGAACTTGTAAGTTCTCTTTCTTTTTGTTCCTGCTCTATTATTTTTTCTTTTAAGCCGAGTCGTCATCCTAGGTGCTTAGATTACACCCGTCACTTGTAGGTAGTCAGATGTCGAGTGACGCGTCGAGTGACCGGTCGTCGGTCCGCGATGGAGCGGGCTACAACGAGGTATTTGGTTCAGGTAGTGAGTCAGGGAGCTCGTCCTGGTCTTCAGAAAGGGAGACGTCGGCCCAAACTCCTATCGAGGAGGTAGGAGGTCACGAAGACGATGGTCAGGAAAGGGTAGTAGGTGAGGGAAGTGACAAAGTGGAAGGAGAAAGATATAGTGACGAGTCTAGTGAAGGGGATGAAGGTGACGACGGGTTTAGTGAAGGGACTCCTGTGAGTCCTGGAGGCAACCGTCCCTTCATCCTTCCCAAAGAGTGGGCTGTAAATAAGTTTCTCCCCAAGATGACTCTCAAAATTTTTAACGAGTTACGAACCCGTTTCCAAATCCCCGACCATATTCCTATCCGTCTGCCTGAAGATGGCGAAAAATGTTATACGGGAAGAACTGCAGACGTTGGTATGTACGATGCCATGTTTGCCGCCGGTCTTAGACTGCCCCTGACGGCATTACACCGTCAGTTAGTTGACTTTCTTGGCTTATCCGTCAGCCAAGTCGCTCCGAATTCGTGGAGGATTTTTATAGGCGCCGAGGTACTGTGGGGTCATTTGAGTGGAGGGAATCGTCAGCTTTCTTTAGACGAATTCTTTTATTGTTATAGACCTCGGCACCTTTCTTCTTCCAAAGGGATGTACCATTTTGCCGTCAGGGAGAAAGATCTTAGGTTGGTGTTTGAGACGCCGGACTCGAATAGAGCCTGGAAGAGTAGGTTCTTTTTCGTTGAAGGGACGGACTGGGTGTACCGTCAGGAAGAATGGGAAACGATACCCCATGGCTATTTTGACAATACTTGGGCGTCTATAAAAGAGTCAGGTTTTAGTCGTCAGCTTTTGACTTTATTTCGAGCAGGTAATAATTTCGGTTTTTTAGTGGTTCTAACGCCGTCGGTTTATTTGCACTTTTCAGCCCTTATTCGCCCTTCAATAACTGGTGAGCAGGAGGACTTCATCCGTCGGGTTTTGGAGATTCCCTTAGAGGAGCGATCGTGTCGAGACTTAACCACCCTTGACTACCTTCACGCCTTCTGTGGTGGTCCTGAACCGACGCCTGAGGCTCGCAGGCTAGAAGGATTCTCCCGTCATCGTGAGTATACCCTTATTTTTCGAAATTATCCTTGCATTACCGTCGGTTTTGCTAATGCATCTTTCTTGTAGAAATGGACGTGGCCAAGCAACGGATAAGGGCCGCCGCTGCCCGCTTAAAAGAAGAGAAGAAAGCAAAGGGGGAGACGGTACCCTCGTCGACCCCCAAGATCGTCAAGGGTTCTTCAAAAAGGAAAACTGACGGGGATAATAGCCGTATGTCGAAGAAAGCAGCCGTTGGTTCTGGGAGCGAGCCCTCAGAGAAGCCATCACCTAAGCCCAGTCATGGGGTAGGAAAAGGTGTAATGACTTCTTCTGGTCTCGTCCCGGAGGGGCCCCGTTGCCTACTAACTCACAAGGATTTTGCTGTTGAGGCTGTGGAGTCACTTATAAAGCCGACGGACATAGATCCTTGTGATTTGTTGGCGACGGATGAGTTGGGGTCGTCAGCTTTGTTTGACCTCACTCGGGTAAGCTGCCTCTCCCAAATGGTTCCTTCCTCATCTTTTTCTATTTTAATAACTGACGGTTATATCTCTTTCTAGGCCTTGGTTCGCGTAAAGGCGCTTCAGGACCGGTGCGTGGCCAAGGAGCGTGTCGTCACTCGCGTCAATAAGCATAATGCCAATATGCGAGACCAGCAGGCTCAGTATAAAGAGGCAATGCGTCTCCTTAACGTCAAGCTGAAGGAAGTTAGGCAGAAGCTGGAGGAGGCGGATCGTCAGAGGGGTGAGCAAGGGAAGGAGCTGACGACTCTTCGTGCGCAGGTGGAGACTGCAGGGGCTGACGCGGTTGAGAAGTTCAAGGCGTCAGATTCTTTCATCGATTCCTGTGCTGGATACTATGGCACAGGATTTGATGATTGCCTCAGACAAGTGGCGTCAGCTTTCCCCGATTTGGACTTGTCTGGTATCTCCCTAGATGACGCCCAGCCTATGACGCCTGCTAATGAAGCCGTCACTTCTGGGGCTGACGGATTAGTTGATTCTCCTTCTCATGGAGGCAGAGTTGTTTTGGCCCAACCTGTTGTGACCCTTTCCACAACTGCCCCGACGCCTCCTGTGGTGCTGCTTGACGGAGAGGATCCTTCTGTTAGAGAGTAGAAAGAATTTTTTTAAGCGACGGTTTTTTTTTTGTATTTGTAATTCATCTATTTAGCAAACAGTTTTATTAAGGGCCCCCTGTGCTCCTACTTGTAATAGTTTAACACTTTCTTCAAATCCCTCTTTTAATTTTGCCGTCGCTCTTGATTACTTGATGTGAGGTATGCTTAGCTTGTATGTTTTGTTTGGAATTATGGGCCCTTTTAATGTGCTGTCAGCTTTGCTAAACCGTTGATTCAAACTTTATATTGGGCCACTTGGCAAGCTTGCTTGATGAAGCCGTCAGTCTTTCGTTTTAATGCTTGTAGAAATTCCAGCAAAATTCTATTATCCTAGGTCAAGGTCATCTCCCTTGTAGACTTGTCCATTTGTGGACCGTCAGCCTTAATAGTCGGGTTTATTGATTTACGTATTCCGTATGTATTTTATTAGGCTGTTGGTTTCTTTGCTTTTGATTATCTGGTCGATTGGGTTATTTTATACCGTCAGCTTACTTGGTTCGTCCATTGCGGACTTGGTCTTTTTTTTTTTTTTTTTTTTTTTTAGACCGACAGCGGTTTAACTCGTCCACTTTGTTGACTTGGTCTTTTTTAGACCGTCCGCTATCTGGCTTATCCATTTTTCGGACTCATTTTTTCATTGGTCTTTTATAAGACCGTCAGCTTGAGAGCCGGGCTTATGAGACCGTCAGGATTTTGTTTAAGCCGTCAGCTGAATTGTGGACTGCCACTTTGCCAGCCTTTTATTTATGCCGTCAGCTTAGTAGCTGAATTGTGGACGGCCACTTTTTGTTAGCCTTTTATTCAGGCCGTCAGCGTAGTAGCTGAATTGTGGACTTCGCCACTTTTCGTTAGCCTTTTATTCAGGCCGTCAGCTTAGTAGCTGAATTGTGGACGGCCACTTTTTGTTAGCCTTTTATTCAGGCCCTCAGCGTAGTAGCTGAATTGTGGACTTCGCCACTTTTCGTTAGCCTTTTATTCAGGCCGTCAGCTTAGTAGCTAAATTGTGGACTTGGCCACTTTTCGTTAGCCTTTTATTCAGGCCGTCAGCTTAGTAGCTGAATTGTGGACTTGGCCACTTTTCGTTAGCCTTTTATTCAGGCCGTCAGCTTGGTAGCTGAATTGTGGACTTGGCCACTTTTCGTTGGTCTTTTACTAATTTTCATTTGTAAGTAGAAACTCCCTTAGTTCTGAATAAATCATGCATTCTGTATTAAAAGTAGCTCAAAAAGGAAAAACCTGCCCTTTGGGGCTTATTGTAGCAAAACTAAAGTAAAAGACGTGCCCGTTGGGCTTATTGTAGCGAATATTTAAAAGTATACAGTAAATAAAAAGATAGGTGTTGTTCATGCCATCGCCTCTACTGGTAGTATTTTCGCAGGTGTTCAGCATTCCAAGGATGCGGTAGCTTCCGTCCGTCCAATGTCTCTAGATGGTATGCACCCTTTCTTTGCCATGCCGTGACTCGGTAAGGTCCTTCCCAATTGGGGCCGAGTTTTCCTTGGGTTGGGTCTCTTGCTGCACCCATGACTTTCCTTAGAACGAGGTCTCCCACCTGGAAATCTCTGTGTTTGACCCGGGAGTTGTAGTGCCTGGCCATGCGGTCCTGGTATCGTGCGAGCCTTTGCTCTGCTGTGACCCTGACTTCGTCCACTAGATCGAGCTGTAGACGTATGGCTTCGTCATTTTTCCCTTCGTCATGGTTGTGCACCCTGTAGCTCGTGAGGCCGACCTCGGCTGGGATGATAGCTTCGCTCCCGTATGTTTGCCGGAATGGTGTCTCCTGTGTTGGCGTTCTTGCCGTCGTCCTGTAGGCCCAAAGTATGCTCGGTAATTCTTCAACCCATATACCCTTTGCCCCCTCGAGCCGAGTCTTGATAATCTTCAGCAAGGATCGGTTCGTGACTTCGACTTGTCCGTTGGCTTGAGGGTGGGCGGGGGAGGAGTAGTGGTTCCGTATCCCTAATTGTGAGCAGAAGTCCCAAAAGGCCTCGTTGTCGAATTGCTTCCCGTTATTCGAGACTAAGACTCTAGGGATGCCAAATCTGCATATGATGCATCGCCAAACGAAGCTGCGTACGTTCTTCTCCGTAATGGTGGCCAAGGCTTCAACTTCGACCCACTTCGTAAAGCAGTCGATGCCCACGACTAGAAACTTCAGTTGTCGTACTGCCGTAGGAAACGGTCCCATGATGTCGAGTCCCCATTGAGCGAACGGCCATGGCGCCATCATCGGGGTAAGTTCTTCAGGTGGTTGTCTCATGATATTGCTGAACCTTTGGCACTTGTCGCATTTCTTTACATAGTCCTCAGCATCCTTCTGCATAGTTGGCCAAAAGTACCCCGTTCGTACTAGCTTGTGGATTAACGACCTCGACCCTGAGTGGTTTCCACAGATTCCTTCGTGTACTTCCCTCATGACGTAATCTGCTTCCTCAGGACCTAAGCATCGTAGGTAGGGGCGGGAGAAACCTCTTTTGTACAAGACGTCTTTTATCAGAACGAACCTCGCTGCTTGAACCTTCAGCTTTCTTGCAGCCGTCTTTTCGTCCGGTAGTACCCCGTTCTTCAAGTAGGAAGTTAATGGCGTAGTCCAATTGTTTTCGAAACCAAGTTCCTGTACATCAACAGAATTTATAAGTGGAGAAAGCTGAACGAAAGAGAGTATGTTATCAAAGGTGGCCATATGTTCAGCTGAAGCGGCCTTGGCTAGGCGATCAGCTTGCTCATTTTCTCCTCGGGGGATCTGCATAATTTTGGCCTTCAGCTCACTGACCCTCTGCCTTGCTTGGTCCAGATATCTTTTCATCCTCTCGCCTTTACACTCATAATCCCCATTTATCTGATTGACCACGACTTACGAGTCGCAGTGAATGATCACTCTTTCGGCTCCTGCAGCTTTGGCGAGGTCCAGCCCTGCTATCAGAGTTTCGTACTCCGCCTTGTTGTTGGTGGTGGGGAACTCAAGGTGAATCATACACTCGATCACGTCTCCTTCGGGTGAGTGTAGTACGACACCGGCTCCCCTAGCCTGCTTGTTGGAAGACCCGTCTACGTGTATGCTCCACTGGGGGGATTCTTCTGCCCCCTTGTCTTCGCCATTTGTAAACTCGGCTATGAAATCTGCAACAACCTGTCCTTTAATGGCGGTTCGTGGGCGGTACTGTATGTCAAACTCGCTCAATTCCATGGTCCATAGTGCCATTCGTCCAGCAGCTTCGGGACTGCTCATCGCCCGTCGCAAAGGTTTGTCGGTTAGGACGATTATCGTGTGGGCTTGAAAGTACGGCTTCAGTTTGCGTGCCGCGGTAACCAGTGCAAATGCGAGTTTTTCCATGGGCGGATATCTTTCTTCTGCTCCGTGTAGCGCCCGACTGGTGTAGTATACAGGCTTCTGCACATTTCCTTCTTCCCTGATCAAGGCGGCGCTGACGGCGGCCGGGGAAATGGCAAGATAGAGAAACAGCTCTTCACCCGGTTGTGAGGGACTCAGTAATGGGGGGGAAGAGAGATAAGTTTTTAGTTCTTCGAACGCTTGTTGGCACTCGGCGGTCCATTCGAAAGATTTCTTCAGTGTGCGGAAGAAGGGTAAGCACTTGTCCGTTGCCCTGGAGACGAACCTGTTTAGTGCTGCTATATTGCCGTTGAGGCTTTGTATTTCCTTCACATTCTTTGGTGGGGCCATCTCCATTATAGCCCGGATTTTTTCTGGATTGGCCTCGATGCCCCTCTGGGAGACCATGAATCCTAAGAATTTTCCCGCCGTCATCCCAAAGGCACATTTCCCCGGATTAAGCTTCATGTTGTAAGAGCGGAGAGTGTTGAACGTTTCCCTGAGGTCTTCTAAATGATCTTCCTCCCTTCGACTTTTAACCAGCATATCATCTACGTATACCTGGACGTTCCTCCCGATCTGTCGTGCGAACATCTTGTTCATAAGCCTTTGGTATGTCGCGCCCGCATTCTTTAGACCGAACGGCATTACCTTGTAGCAGAAAAGTCCTTGGCTGGTTACAAAGGAAGTTTTTTCTTGATCATCGTCGTGCATCTTGATTTGGTTGTAGCCAGAGAAAGCGTCCATGAAGCTTAACAGCTGGTGTTGAGCCGTAGAGTCTACTAGAGTGTCGACTCTTGGGAGAGGGTAGCTGTCTTTAGGGCATGCCTTGTTTAGATCAGTGAAGTCTACACACATCCTCCATTTCCCGGAAGCATTTTTGACCATCACCACGTTCGCTAGCCAGTCGGGGTAGTAGACTTCTCTAATGAAATTCGCCTCTCGTAGCTTGCGGACTTCTTCAGCTATGGCTTGGTCCCGTTCTGGGGCAAAGACCCGCTTCTTCTGTCGGATTGGTGGGAAGGATGGTGATACATTCAGCCTATGCACCATGACTAAAGGGTCTATTCCTGGCATGTCCTCGTGACTCCAGGCGAATACGTCCTGATTCTCTTTGAGGAAAGCTTTAAGTTTTTGTCGGATGGCGGGACTTGCAAGGGTTCCAATCCTCGTGGTCTGGTCAGGCCTGGAGTCGTCCAGGGGGACTTCTTCAAGCCTCTCGACTGGCTCCGTCGTGCTCCGGTGTTCTTCTATGCTCATGGTTTGGTGGTGATCATCCATTTCCATCATGGCTACGTAGCATTCACGTGCGGCAATTTGGTTCCCACGTAGTTCTCCGACTCCGTATTCAGTCGGGAATTTGATCATCAAGTGATAGGTCGAAGTCGCTGCCTTCCATGAGTTGAGGGTGGGTCGCCCTAGTATTGCGTTATAGGCGGATGAATGGTCGACTACGAGAAAAGTTACGTCCTTTGTGACTTGCTGGGGATAATCGCCTGCCGTCACAGCTAACGTGACCGCACCCAGGGGAAATACCTTTGCACCCCCGAAACCGACAAGTGGGGCATTTGTTGGAGCCAGTTGCTCCCTGCTGATCTTCATCTGCTGGCAGGCCGGGTAGTACAGGATGTCTGCCGAACTGCCGTTGTCGACTAATACCCGATGCAAGTTGTAGTCACCAACTCGTAAGCTGACAACGAGCGCATCGTCGTGCGGGTGGTGAAGACGCCGTGCATCTTCTTCCGAGAACTCGATAATGGGGGTTTCCCTTCGAGCTATCTTTTGCATTGGACCCGTCAGCTGGACGTTTTGGACCATCCGGAGGTACGTCTTTCGAGCCTTCTTCGATGGTCCGGTGGCCATCCCTCCCACAATCATTCGTATGTCACCTACGGGAGGTCTAGGACGGTCATTATCTCGTCGGGGGAGATGCTCTGGAGGCGCTGGATCGGTTCTTTCCTTGTTCACGAACTTCTGCAATTTTCCTTGTCTTATAAGGGCCTCGATTTGCTGCTTCAAGTCGTAACAGTCGGCCGTATCATGGCCGTGATCTCGGTGAAAGCGGCAGTACTTGTCCCTAGAGCGCCTGCTAGGATCTCCCTTCAATTTTCCAGGGAAGGTCAGAGCCCCATCGTCCTTAATTTGCATTAGGACTTGATCTATGGGGGCGGTCAGCGGGGTGAAGCTTGTGAATCTTCCTCCCGGAGGTTTTGAACGCCTTTCCTCCCTTCGGTCTCCCGTTCTGGGCCTCTTCCTCCCTTGCTCTGGTCGTGCATCCTCCTGTCTCTCCCTTTTTCTCGGCTTCTCGTCCCTGGCCTGCAGCGCGTCTTCAGCATTCATATACTTAGTGGCCCTGTAGAGTACTTCCGACATGGTCTTCGGGTCGTTTTTGTATAGGGAGAACAAAAACTTGCCCTTGCGCAACCCATTCGTGAAGGCTGCTACAAGTATTTTGTCATCAGCTTCGTCAACAGATAGTGCTTCCTTATTGAAACGCGTTATGTAGGATCTCAGCGTCTCGTCTTCTTTTTGCTTGATACTCATCAAACATGCCGTGGACTTCTTATACCTGTGTCCCCCAATGAAGTGTGTAGTGAACTGAGCACTTAGCTCTTTAAAGGTGCTGATAGAATTGGGCGTCAGTCGGCTGAACCATACCCTTGCGGGGCCTTTGAGTGTTGTGGGGAAGGCCCTGCACATAATTTCGTCTGCTACCCCCTGAAGATGCATCAGGGTCTTAAAAGTTTCCAGATGGTCCAGAGGATCCTTCACTTCGTCATAGCTATCTATATTCGGCATGCGAAACTTGTGGGGTAGGGGGAAGGAGTTTACGGCCATAGTGAAGGGCGAGTCGGTGCGATTGACTAGATCGTCAAGATCACTGGAGACTCGCCCCTTGAGCGCGTTCATCATAACCTCCATCTGCTCCCTCATTGCCTGTATCTCCGCGACAATATGCGGTGGAGTCGCATCCGTGAGGGATGGCATGCTTACGTTCTGTCTCTCAGGCTTGCTTGGGGCGTGGCTGCCTTCAGGTTTCTCCTGATTCTTCTTCGAGGCGCTGGTCCCTTCCTGGTCTTCCTGTAGATCATTCAGTGCTGCATCCTTCTGGCGTAGCTGTTCTTCCAAGTCGTGGTTTTGTTTGGTGAGGCGCTCTACGGCGGCACCGAGAGTTCGAACTTGTCTCTCGAGGGCAGTTGTGGGTGGTTCCTCTCCTTGAACGTCATTAGTAGTTGCCATTGAGCGAGTGAGTACCATGCAACCCTTTAGTCCGGGAAACGATAATATGGCTTAATCGTTTGTACTGGTTTCCCACAGACGGCGCCAACTGATGATGCCGTAAATATCAACAGTGAGTTGCACAATGCTCGTACTCTCGAAACGACACCTGCATGAGGAAAAGAGAAGACCCAATAGAGAGCACCGGTGTGGTGTCGGCCAAATACCCTCCGAAGGTCAAGTTAGAACTTTTTTCAACTCTAGAGTGCTAGAGAGGGGTTAATTAAGCGTACCTCCATTTGTGAGGGAATTGGGGCTTTTTATA
Organism: Quercus ilex subsp. ballota; assembly: GCA_032727855.1. Lineage (NCBI taxonomy): Eukaryota > Viridiplantae > Streptophyta > Magnoliopsida > Fagales > Fagaceae > Quercus > Quercus ilex. The sequence continues at coordinate 33,934,952 of CM064910.1, forward strand.
GTAGTAGGGGGTTGACCTTTCTTCCTTGGGGCAGAAGTCTTTTCCATATAGGAATCCATGTGAGCGTGGATTGCGGAGACCTTTCCTTATAAGACTATTATTGAGCGTGGTGGCCAAGTAAAGGATTTACTCTAACCGTTGACCTCATAACCGTCGGCCTCATAACCGTCGGCCTCTTAACCATCGGCTTCAATTCTACAACGAATACCCGTCAGCCTTTTGAACATAATTAGCCCTTCGAGCCTGAAATGGGATGTTATTTCCGTCGGCATGTATTTTTCCGTCGCCACAAGAACCGTCAGCCTGAGAATAGGCTGACGGGTGAAGCCTTATGGTATTACTATGATTATTTCCTTATCAGTTTATAAGTTTAATTTATGAAAAGGTGCTGATTCATTATGTATTTTTTTTTTTTTTAGTTTTCCTATTTCTTATATTCAATTACCGTTTTTAAATATTTTCTTTGGTTTCTTCTTCTTTTACCTATCATTAAATGTCTCTCAAACGTGTATTTGTGAGAATGAGATGTTTTTATCTTAGCCATGCTCTTGATATCATGATTCCACCATATGTATTTGTTTGTCCCTTGCCACATGACAATTTCTATTTGTTTGATACTTATTTCTCTTCCTTGATGTTATACTGTTCTTTCCTTTTTTTTCTTTTTTGCTTTTGAATTCAATAATTTAACATGTAATTTTTTATAGAAAAATATGACTAATGAAATCTTTCTTTTGGTTCCCTTCATTTATACTTCTTCATTTTGGCTTATGTTAATGGTTGTCTTGAAATTTCTTTCATTCTTTTTTTTTTTCCTTCTTCTTTTTTGCTTCTTTCTATTTAGAATGATGTTGTCTCAAAGTGTCTCACAAGATTAACACAGTTTTTGTTTAAATTCTTCATCTACATGCAAGGTTCCCAAGTTATTGAATCTTTAAAACGTTTTTATAATTTATACTCACTATATTGAATATTTTCTGTTAGTTTCATATTATTCACGTATGTGAGATTATTTTTAGAATACTCTTTTTTTTATTATTAATTTGAAGCTATATGCCTATAGAAACCATTAGGGAATCCTTAAAAGAAAAGGAAAAAAAATAAAGAAAAAAGAAACTAAAAAGTCTTTAAAAACGCACATAGAGATTACATTTTGTTCATTTCTCTTTATTATTTTTGTATGTATATGAATATATATATATATATATATATATATTTTGTTGATATATATATATATATATATATGGATACTGTACATATATAGGTGAGGTGCATGGGATATTGCACCTGTATATACCATAATATTAGCCACAAAAAGTGAACAATGAAAAAACATTGAAATCATGCTTTTGTGTGTAGTGACAGTGGTTATATCAATAATTCTCAAATGCATAATATGATGTAACATACACTTAAATCTAAAGTTATGATACTAAACTAAAAAAAAGAAAAAAAAAAGGAGCCACGTGCACAAGTGGAGAGCATGCATTGAGGCTGGTGGACAACTATTAAGATAACATCTAATTCAAAAAGCAGTTTGCAGTTTACAAACCTGTATCCCGGAACAGTTGAAGGGGTTGCACAAGTCTTGCCGATTAATAACATCATTGTAAACGTATCTCCAAATCTTCAAGATTATAAAACCACATACCATTCACATTCTTTAGTCTGGTTCCTCACAAAAGATGCAGATATAAGGAGAAGGGAATGAATGAAATAGACCTTAACATAATTGTGATGCATGTGTGCGTAAAGACAATTTGAACACGGAGACCGACGGCAATCTATGCATAAGTGGTCCAAATCGTTCTTCTTCGCATCTTGATGCATGATGCAACTACTGAAGTATATGCTGTTGTACATATCATTTAGCCATGGAGGTATCCCAACATAACTCTTCTGTAAAAATCAAATGTGTAATTATCTTCTTCTATGCTGAAGTGTATATACTTCATCACCAAAAAAAAAAAAAAAAAAAAAAAAACTTTACAGATAATATTGGTCTCATTCTTAATTTACCGGAAAAGGATATGAAAAAATTGAAACGAATTCCATATACTAATAGTTAATATAATTGCAATTTGATATAAACTGAAAAAAATTTGCTATAGACTGAAAGAAGAGAGATAGAGATGACGTTTTTGTACTTTATATTTTGATGCATAATGTACATTTCTTGATTCATTCATAGTTTCTCTCCGAAAGGCTCTAAGGTTGGACGTCTCTCAGAATTAAATATATAGATTTTGGGTTTATGCAGGACAAGTTCCATGCCCACTTTATTAGATCCCCTGCCGTTTCTCGTGAGCTTGCTCAGGGAGGTGGCCATCCTTGCTCCTTAGTGGGTCTTATTTGCTGTCTCTGTACAGCTGGTTTTACCTTTCGTGGGTCCTCTTAGGAAAGCCAAGAAAGTGGCACCAAGTCCACAGACAGTGAGTGGATTGCTGCCCCAAATTGGTAAGTTTTATGCTTCCCCTTCTATTTCGCCAAGTTTATGCTGGGTCTTGGTCTTTTTGTTGTCCTTTGCTGGTTAAGTAGTCAAGCAGAGGTGTCCATCCTTCTCACTATGAGAATTTTAACCTGGTATTGTAGAGGTACAGGTAGAGATTCAAAAATTAGAGCTCTTAAGGAGCTGATACGAGTATCAAACCCGGATCTGGTGTTCATATCTGAAACAAAAGTCAAATCTCCTAGAATTAATAGAATCAAAACCCGATTAAACTTCTTTGACTGCTTTTTTGTGGAAGCCAATGGATGAGCTGGGGGTTTAGCTTTGTTTTGGAGAATGGGTGTTGATTTGGAGGTTGTCTATTCAGATAGCAATGTAATTGCTTCACTAATCTATTCTGACCCAGAAATATCTCCATGGATGTTGTTCTGTGTTTATGGTCCTCCTAGGAGAGCCAAAAGGAAAAAATTTTGGGCAAAAGTGGAAGACTTGGCAAAGTCTTTTTCAGGGCCTTAGGCAGTAATGGGTGATTTTAATAGCATCAAGCGCTCAAAGGAAAAAAGAGGGGGTCGACAGAAAGCTCAGTAAACAGTCTTAGGGAATTTATAAATACTATAGGTGCCATTGATCTAGAATTCATTGGTCCGTCCTTTACCTGGTCTAATAGACGTGAAGGTCTTGCAAATATTAGGCAGAGGTTAGATTAGTGCTTGTGTGATCAAGAATGGCAGACTCTCTTCCCTAAGGCAGGCATTCGTCATATTGTCAATGCAAATTCTGATCACAACCCAATCCTCTTAGATACTCATATGGAAAACTCAAATCTGGACAAGCCTTTTCGTTTTGAGGCTATGTGGACTAGGGATGAAACAAGTAAAGAAATAGTAGAAAATGCTTGGCAAACAAGAGTAGACGGCCCACAAAGCCTTAAACTGGCCAAAAAATTGGATGCAACTAAAAGGGACCTAAAAAGATGGAACAAGAGTTGTTTCGGAAATTCAAGAGAGAGAATTAAAGAGCTAGAGCAAAAGATAGCACAAATTCAGAGTTTAGAGGCCACCAAAGAAAATTTGGAGCTTGAAGCTTCTTTGAATTTGGAACTGGATGAATGGTTGGCAAGGGAGGATCTAAAGTGGAAACAAAAATCTAGAGAGCTTTGGATAAGAAAGGGTGATAAGAATACTTGCTTCTTTCATCTCTCTACTTTAATCAGAAGAAGGAGAAATTGTATTCAAGAAATCAAATTGGAGGATCGTTCTTGGATAAATGATGGGGCTGACATTCATAAGTATTTTATTGAGAACTTTAAGGCTCTATATCAAACTAGCTCTCCAAATATTCCGAAAAATCTGGAAAACTTAATAGAGCCATGCATCTCAAATATCGAAAACAAAGAACTATGCAGGGTGCCAATGAGAGACGAAATAAGAAAAGTTATATTTGAGATGAAATCTCTTAAAGCCCCTGGGCCAGATGGATTTCCAGCGCTTTTCTATAAACACTATTGGGAGACCGTAGGGGAACAATTTGTGTCAGCCACCCAAAGTTTTTTCAGAGATGGATGGTTGCTTAAAGAGTTTAATCAAACCTTGTAAAGTTGTAATTTACAACTATATGTTTTGTTGGCTTTTATTCCTTGCCAAATTTGATTGTAATTACGTTCAATCTCTTATACCCTGTATTATTTGTGGGATTTCATTGTAAGGGTTGTGTGTGAGAGAGAGAGAATGTGAAGACTCAAGCAAATTGAAGACTAAAGCTGTTTTCGTGGGTAGCTCACAACTAAGCATCCTGCGAAGTGAAGCATGTGCCCTGCACATGACTGGAATGTAAAGAGTTAGGATAGGATGGAGACAGCTATATTTTGCGAGTATCTCGCGGGTAAGGCCTTTCCACAAGACACTCATGAAACATTCTGTTTTGCCAGACTGTCATTTCTGATACACACTTTCTGTGCCTACACTATTTATACCCACATTAGCCATAGATGTTAAGGAGTGCTTCTGAGAGAAAACCCTAGCCATAAACCTTGAGAGTTAGAGATTGTTATACCCACATTTCTCTACACAATTGCTTGTGAATTTTCCTCAACTCCTACCTCTTCATTTCCATATCATTGAGAAGTTAATAGCCCAAACACTTACCACACCCTTTTAGAGTGTCAAGTGAGGTTTTGGTGTTACTGGGAAGCATTGCAAGAAGCCAGGCTTTGGTGGATGCAATCGGGCATATTGCGGGAACTGGAAAGCTAAACAAGACACGGTTCCGAGAAGCCTTGTTGGAGTAGGAGCTTGGAGGGCTTAGGTACATCGGGTAGATTAGGCTTGGAGGGTCTCTTGCTAACCCATGTATCCCAACTGATTGTCTAGTGGATCAATTACCACTTGGAGGGCAACAGAGAGATTTTTTGCCAAGTTCTTGGTTTCTTCTTTGATAACACATCGGCGTGTTATCTTGTGTTTGCATTCTTCTTCCCTACTCTTTTACCTTTCATTTTACTGCTGTGTTATAATGATTATAGGTTAGAGTAGCTTGTTTGTTTATCCACTCGCATTTACTCTATTCCGCACTTAGTATTATGTTAGAGTAAAATCAATCGAGCCGTAACTTTAATTTGGGGGTCTAAACAGCTCTTGTCTTTTCAACACATTTTGGAGCATTCAATTAGTATCAGAGCGGGTGCACTAGCTGTGGTTTAATTACCTTAGTATGATCCTTGACCCCATTTGAGATGGACCTGTCTCAATCTTTAAATGTTCCACCATATTTTGATGGTAGCAACTATGCTTTTTGGGAAGTTCGGATGAAGGCATTCTTGTGTTCAATTGATGATACTATTTGGGATGCACTAGATGTAAGATGGACTAGGCTGGAGGCCGCTAAATCCACTTGGGATAAGGCAGCACTTGCAGTAGCTAACTCTAACAATAAAGTTTTGAATGCAATTTTTTGTGGTGTTTCTCTAGATGAGTTTCACAGGATTTCTCACATAACAGTTGCCAAGGAGGTGTGGGAGATATTGGAGACCACCTATGAAGGCATGAAGAAGATGAAGGGTACTAAGTTACAGATGCTAACCACTCGATTTGAAGAGTTGAAAATGAGTGAAGATAAGTCATTCGATTCATTCTATAGCAAGCTGAATGAGGTGGTTATTGGCAAGTTCAACTTGGGTGAGAAGACAGAGGACTTAAAAATAGTGAGGAAAATCCTTCGATCATTGCTGGAGAGCTTCCGTGCAAAAGTTACTGCAATTGAAGAGAGCAAGGATCTCGATGATATCAAAGTTCAAGAACTAATTGGCTTACTTCAAACATATGAGCTATCGTTGCCATCACAAAGGAAGAGAAAATCCCTTACTTTTAAGACAATTAATGAGAGGATAGATGCTCACAACTCATCGGATGAGGATGAGGTCAATAAAGATGTGGCATATGTTGTGAAGAATTTCTGAAAGTTCTTAAAGTTCATGAAGAATGGAAAGTTTGCTGAGAAGGGAAAATTCCAAAATTTCGGAAAGGAGAAAAAGGACTTCAAGAGGAAAGAGGGGAAGGAGTCTCAATCTTCTTTGGGAATCACATGCTTCGAATGCAATGGTCATGGACATCTCAAGAAGGAGTGTCCCAACTATCTAAGAGGGAAGGGCAATGTGTATGCCACTACTCTTAGTGATTCAGACTCCTCTAATTCAGATTCAGATGAAAGCTGTGACAGAGAAGGAAATTTCTTTGCATTCATGACTATTGCATCCGTGGAATCTATGGATGATTTGAGTGTGCTAGTGGAAGAACTTGGTGAGCACACTGAATTGGAGTCAATAGGGATAGTAGAGGAATCTGATGATGAGGAAGATGAAGGAACAGTGGGACTGCAAGAGACCTACAATTCCCTCATTGAGAAGACTGGTGAATATGCAAAAGTGGCTAAGGCAGCCATTAAAAAGATGAAGAGAGCAAAACAAGATTATAGAAGTCTTCTAGTGCGATACAAGGAGACTAAATGTAAAATGGAGGCGTTGAACAGAGAGTTAACCAAAGCTTATTCAAAGATCAAATTCCTTGAGCATGAGGTGGTTCAAGCCAATGCTAAAGTAGAGCGAGTTTCCTCTAAGAAGCTTGATGAAGTACTTGCTCATCAAAAACCTTTCTCTGACAAAAGTGGATTGGGATACACCGGAGAGAGCAGTTCGGCTACTAATATATCCAAGGAATTGAAGTTTGTGAAAGCGAAGGAACCAATGGAAGCTACCACTGTTGTTGAGAAAGTAAATGTGGAAAGAAGAGGAATGTGAGTGACCAACAAGTGTTGATAAAGCCTCGTAACTAATCAGTGGTCAAACCTGAAGCTAAAGGGAAATCACTTCCAAAATCACAAAGAGGTCCAAGAACAAAACATTTCTGCCATCATTGTGGAATTCAAGAACACACCAGACCCAACTGTCATTAGCTTAGAGCATTGAAGAATGCAAGTGCTCAAAGGTCAAGAGGACCAAGAAATGACAAAAGGAATTGGGCTACTGTGCAATCAGAAGGTCAAAAAGGTGATCCTGGAATGAGGGATGTAATGAAGATGATTGATGCCTTCACCACTTGTTTGGCAAGCTTCAACAGAAGGTTTGAAAGCCACAACACTCATACCCAATCCTATAGGGATATCACCCCAAACGCATGTGACGTGTGGGTGAAGAAGGGTACTCATGCATAAGCATTACAACATGTCCGTGCATTAATACTTCCGATGTTTAAGGTCATAGGTTCATGCATCATGACATGCGTAATTCAATTTGTGTCAATTGCTTCTGGTTTATAGCATGTTTCTTTTACAAGTTTTGGTTTGTACCTATTTTTGTTGATCTTACTTTATTTGTTCTGTTTTTTAGTGTGTTCAAAAATTCAAAAACCCATAAAAATTGAAAAATCTACAAAAAGTTTTATATCTTGTGTTGTGTATATCAAATGTGAGTTTGGCCTAGTACCTTCGTACTAATGGCATAGTGCATTTACGAGCTTAGCTTGTTTTGTATGCACATATATCTGTGTGGGAGAAATCCTGAAAACTATGTGTGATTGTTGTAAATAGATCTTCAAGCTTGTCATGAATATTGGTCAATAGTCTTGATGGTCTTGATACTTGCATAGACTTGTGTCTATATCTCTTTCCATTTTATTTTTATGTTTTTGCTTAAAGAGTTCAACAAATGTAAATCTCCAAATAAAAAGAGATATTGAGCTACAAAAGCCGTCGCACATACTAGTATTTGACTAGGAAAAAGGAAAGGGACATTTTAAATTGTAATGTATGGTGCTCAAAAAGCCAAAGACTAACTCTCAATGTTGAAATATCAAAAATTTCAAGCACCAATCTCAAAAAGAAGATGTATTATCCAAAAAGTATCAAATGTTATGATTTATGCAGAAGGCAAATGAAAACTTTTTAAGTTTTGTAATTATTCTCTTCTAGGAGGTCATATATGTACATTTCTATAATTGAGATAGACCACTTGACTGAGTACCAATTGTGTATGACTTAATTGAATTGATCATTGAAGCTTCACTCTGGTCTAAGGACTATTCCACATTTGATACTCACCCACAACACACAAGACTTTGATTCAATTAATGCTTATCTCATTTGTGTGATTGTACATGTTCAAATGTGATGTGTATGCTCAATTACTTGTCGATCAAACCCAAAAAGATTTTTGAGTGTTTTATATGTTTTTAAAAGTGATTTTATACTTTCGTGTTTTTAGTTTTTGTTCAAAATGCATTTTTGTGTTTTTCTTCAAAAACTGGTTCAGAGGCAGTTTCGCAAGAAGCTTGAGATTTAAAGCTTCCCGCGAAACTAGCTTAAGGGAAATAAAATTTTTTCAGTTTCATACAGAGAGTCTCGTGAGTATTTCACGACTAGACCCTTCTCGCAAAATGAGTTTTAGGCAAAAACTGGAAAAACACAAGTTTCATATAGAGGCTATCGCGATTGTTTCGCGACTAAAAGCTTCTCGCGAAAACTTTTGTGCTTCAGTGGTGTTTTTCGCGACTAATATCGTGACTGCCTAACCCATGAAAAACGCGTGTTTTCAGTTTTATATAGTAGATGTGACAGTTTTTTTCAAACTCACCTCATTTCCCTCGCACTGCCTCTCTTGAACACCTCTCAACCCAAAATCAATTTTCACTCAAACCCCATCATTTTCAAGAGTGTTTTCTACAAAATCAACATCAAGGTAGGTTTTCTAAAACACTCTTTTCATTTTTGTCTTAAATTATTGTTCGCGTAAAATAATCTGCAAGCGCACAGAATCGTAACAAGTAGTAAAGTGTTTTTAGAAAACGAATGTCGAACCCACAGGGATTAACTATGTTATTGAATACCGAAATTCACTAAATTAAGTACTATTTGGAAAATCGAAAATAGATGGAACGTTCTACTATCTGAATTAAATTAAACTATTTAATAAAAATAAATCTATGAATAAAAAAATTAACAAAGCGTAAAAATCTAAAAGTGTAAAAATATGATAAGAATGGATCTAAAGCAGTTGATTTCACCTAACAAATCCCACACAATTTATCCTTCCTAATTATTAAATTCTAATAATCTCCCGTTGATGATTAAAAATTCCTTAAGTATTCAATATCTTCTCTCGAATAATATCAAAAATATCTTCAACTAACAATTCTATATCTCTATGTGAATTTAATTAATTGGAGACTCATTACGTACTTTGAATTTTTTGGAAAATCACACTAGTCGTGGTAAAGCATCTCTACTTTCGCTCAACTAATGGTGTTTAATTCTAGAACTAAAATAACAAATCACCTCTCGGTCTCATTGTAATTCAATTGATCAAACTATAATTTGTAAAAAATAGTAAGCATTAAGAATAAGAATTAAACACTCAATCATGGAAATATTAAAAATAAAATAACTCAGAAAATAAATTGTGTGTTCATTGCTAGACTACATCACTGCTCTAGAAAATAAAATTTAGTTCATAATAAAATTGAAAAGAAAACAAATAAAACTTATGTCTTTCATCTGGTTGATCAACATGAAGCTCTCGCCTTTGTCCTCAGATCCTCATCTTCATAAAGACTCCCAAAAGCAAATTCTTCTATGCGGCAGCCCCCTTTTTCCTCTCAGGTTTCTCCCCCCTTCTTTTTACCCTAAAGAGCCTTTAAATAGGTCAAGGAATCCTATTACAAGTTGAATTCCCGTTTGGAGAAAATCCCAGATTTTTAGGCTTCACTTAACTGACGATTTTGGCCCATTTAACTTCAAAATTCGGACTTTTGGTGAACTACAAAGTTGTAGCCCTTTAAGTTAAATTTCCAGCCCAACTTGAATCATCTCGATTGGATATCTGAGCCGAAAGTTATGCCAAAAATACTAACTGATGTGCGGGCTGGAATCCTAATCCGAATTGGACTTAAATTTAATTGGGTCTTCAAGTCAACCAATTTACATCCACAATATGTGGATTAATCTGAAATCTTCTCAATCCTTCAAAGCACAAATGAATAGATAAATATAAGTAAAAAATAAAATAAAATCAAAAGAAATAAAGGAAAACTAACAATTTTAATAAATAAGAGGATAATAAAAATCATGTAAAAATTACACTTATCAAATTCCCCCAAACTTAAACTTTGCTAGTCCTCGAGCAAAAAGAGAAAAGAAAAAATAAATAAATAAAATTTGTCTTGCCTCAAAGATCTGCATAAAGCTTATAATTCAAAAGAATCATTCCAAATTAATCAAGTCCAAAAGTTAATTCAAAACTCAACTCCATCGCATTATCATTCTCACTTCATCATTAGCTTCCCGGATAGTTTTATGCAAACAAGTAAATAAGTACAGATCTCTAAAAACTCCATAAGCTTGCTTTTTAAATCACTCTCCACTAACAAAATATTACCCAGGATCAATAGGTCTTTATTAGGCTTGTGATGTATGGCTATGGTGAGGGCTATAAAGAAAAGATAAGGTTCAAGCAAATAGAGCACTCTCACTTCTAAAATATAAATTTTTCTCATCCCTTAGAATATCTCAAAATACCTCTCTTCATCAAAATTTTTTTTTTCTTTCTTTTCTTACTTCAAGTCGTCACTTATCTTTTGACGTGAATGCAGGCATTTGTGATGGATGCACCCAGTTACTCAACAAGTCACAAACTTGAAGTGCTTTTGCATACTCATATTTCAAGTTACGGTTTGACGTAAGAGTAAACATTGGTAATGAATACCCCTAGTTACTAAGCAACTCAAAACATTGGAGTAAATGGAACTTTGTACAATTTTCTTCTTCTTCTTCCTCTTTTTTTTTTTTTTTCAAACACTCATATATCTTCTCTTTTCTTCAACCCAGTGTAAGAATAGATCAGTTGGATAACTAGGGATAAAGATAATAAAGAGGTAAGCTTGAAAGGCTCAATCGATTCAAAGAATGCCTAAATCACTTCCCAAGTAATATTCTGTATAAGATTTCTCCATGAGAGTAATTCAACAAGTTCTAAAATAAGTAGAGATCATCCAAATTTACAAAATTCACATAAAATTTCTCTAGGTTTGCACAATGATTAATGATCATATCAAATTAAACAAGATCAAGTAAAGAATTAACAACTGGACTTAAGCAATGAGAATGATTCCTAAAAATTATAAGAAATTTCAACCATAATCTTACCACAGGCTTTTTTTTTTTTTTAATAAATAAAATAAATTCCCTTCTCCCAAACTTAAATTTCACATTGTCCTCAATGGGAAAAAGGAAGAAAAACTAATTAAAAGAATGAGAAAGGAGAAGAGATGCTCCCTTGATTTTTAATTGAATATTTTTCCTTGAGGTGCGACCGTGTACCCATTGAAGATTTCTTTGGCCTCTTTATTCCTACAAAATGAAAGAAGAAAAACAAAATAAAAACAATAAGATAAAGAAAAAAATGAAAAATAAAAACATAGACATAAAAATAAAAAACTTGGGTTGCCTCCCAAAAGCGCTTTATTTAACGTCTGTAGCTAGACGTTATCCTCCATTAAAATCTTGTGTGTGCAAATTGAAGGACTAATTCCTTTGATGTCAGAGATGGTCCAAGCCAAAGCCATTTTGTGTTCCCGCAAGATTCTCAGCAACTTTTCCTCCTCTACATCACTCAAAGAATTGTTAATAATAACTGGCAAAGTTGAGTCTTGGCCTAAGAAAGCGTACCTTAAATTTGATGGAAGCGGTTTGAGCTCAAGTTTAGGAGGTTCCTCTGGTGGAGATGTTGGCTGACATGATTTTAGTTCTTCCACTTTTGGTTGCATTGAAGGAGGAAAGAGTGGTGTAGCCTCCAAATATCTTTCACACTCTTTAACCTCTTCATCATTGAATTTAACAGGTGTAGAGTGAGTAAGACATACCTCAAGTGGTAACTTTTGAAAATCAATTGCACAAGTCTCATCGGCCATGATCATGTCTCGGTCACTTATTTGAAAACAAGAATATGTCTCGGAAGGAAATTTCATAGGCTTAAATACATCAAAATTGACCTCATCCTCTCCGACCCTCAAAACAAGTTTTCCTTGCTGGACATCAATTAAGGTTCTCCCTGTCGCAAGGAAAGGTCGACCCAATATCAAAGGAATCTCCTCGTCCTCATCCATATCAAGGACAATGAAGTCAGCTGGGAAGATGAACTTGTCAACTTTTACTAATACGTTCTCAATGACTCCTCTTGGATATTTAATGGATCTATCCGCCAATTGTAAAAAGATAGTGGTCGGCTTTACTTCTCCAAGACCCAATTTCCTAAAAACAGAGAGAGGCATTAGATTAATACTTGCCCCTAAATCACTTAAAGCTCTATCAAAATAAGATTTTCCTATAGTGCAAGGGATAGTGAAACTCCCTAGATCTTTCAGCTTAGGTGGCAGCTTCTTTTGTAATATTGCACTACTCTCCTCAGTCAGCATTACTGTTTCATGCACCTCAAATTTCCGCTTCTTTGATATAATATCCTTCAAAAATTTAGCATATTTAGGCATTTGTTCCAAAGCTTCAATGAGAGGAATATTAATATGCAATTGCTTAAATACACTTAGAAATTTAGAAAACTGATCATCCACATTGTTTTTTCTTAATCTTTGCGGAAAAGGAATTGGTGGATCATAAATTGAAGGAGAATAAGTCTCAAAAGTAACTTCCCTAGATTTTTTGGATTTTGAAGCTCTTTCATTCTCCTTAGTCTTCTCAACTTGCTCCACTTCTTTCATCTCTGACTTGGCTTCCTTCATCTTTGACTCCTCATTATCCACAGCTTCATCTTGTTTGGCATTTGTTACTTTTGGCTCCTCATATGTTCGTCCACTTCTCAATGATATTGCCTTTACATGTTCTTTCGGATTGGTGACAGTGTTGCTTGGCAAAGTTCCTGTAGTCCTCTCTGTGAGCATGCTTGAGAGCTGACCGATTTGCACCTCAAGATTGCGGATTGAAGCTGAGTTGTTTTGGATTGCCACATCTGTCTTCTGCATGTACTGCATGAACATGTCCTCAAGTGTTGGCTTCTTCTCTTGCTGTGGAAATTGCTGAGGTGGTTTAGCCTGCCCTTGGTTATTGCTCCATGAGAAGTTGGGGTGATTCCTCCATCCAGGATTGTACGTGTTCGAGTATGGATTATTTTGACGTTGAAAATTTGACTTGTAATTTGCTTGTCCATAACTCGATTGGGCAAAAGGATTTCCCACTTGGCAGTTAGCACTTGAATGATTTCCTGAACAATGATCACAAACAACATTAGTTTGAATAGCATTAACATTCATTTTACCTAGTTGTTGAGACAAAGTTGCCATTTGTGCCGCCAATGAGGTAATAGAATCAAGTTCTAAAACTCTAGCTGCCTTTCTTGGCATTGCTCTTTCTGTAGGCCATTGATAGTTGTTGGATGCCAATTCTTCTAGAAGTTCATAGGCTGCCTCATGAGTTTTACTCATTAAAGCTCCACCAGCTGCTGCATCAACCATAGACCTGTTTGTAGCTCCTAGACCATTGTAGAATGTTTGCACTTGAAGCCACGCTGGAAGGTCATGATGAGGACACCTTCGCAATAAATCTTTGTACCTCTCCCATGATTCATATAATGATTCACCCTCAAATTGGATGAACGTGGTGATATCATTCCTTAGCTTTGCTGTCTTTGCAAGAGGGAAATATTTTGCTAAGAATTTTTGTGCCAACTCCTCCCATGTAGTAATGATGCTAGGTGGCAAAGAATTCAACCAAACTTTTGCTTTATCCCTAAGTGAGAAGGGAAAAAGCCTTAGTCGAATCGCATCATCTGTCACTCCATTATGTTTAAAAGTATCACAAATTTCCAAGAAATTTGCAATATGGACATTAGGATCCTCTTGTGACAGCCCCCCGAACTGGACAGTCTGCTGTATCATCTGAATGATGGCCGGCTTGATCTCAAAATTATTGGCTTGTATGGTTGGCCTCCTTATGCTTGATGTAGCTCCATTTACCGAGGGCGTAGCATAATCTCTTAACGCCTTTTGCTCTTGATCGGCCATATTAGATAGAGATGTGTTGGCCTCTTTCTTCTTTTCTTTCTTAAGCTGACGTAAGGTTCTTTCAATTTCAGGATCAAAGAGTGTATGCTCTAATGGTTTAGATCGGGTCATGCACTTCTAATTCCTGAAAAGAAAGGAAACAAACTCAGATGCACCTAATTTTTTTTTTTTGATTAAATAAAATAAAATCCAAAGTAGTAAATATCTAGCTAGTATCAATATCAATAACAAATAGTTAATCCTCGGCAACGGCGCCAAAAACTTGTTCGCGTAAAATAATCTGCAAGCGCACAAAATCGTAACAAGTAGTAAAGTGTTTTTAGAAAACGAATGTCGAACCCACAGGGATTAACTATGTTATTGAATACCGAAATTCACTAAATTAAGTACTATTTGGAAAATCGAAAATAGATGGAACGTTCTACTATCTGAATTAAATTAAACTATTTAATAAAAATAAATCTATGAATAAAAAAATTAACAAAGCGTAAAAATCTAAAAGTGTAAAAATATGATAAAAATGGATCTAGAGCAGTTGATTTCACCTAACAAATCCCACACAATTTATCCTTCCTAATTATTAAATTCTAATAATCTCCCGTTGATGATTAAAAATTCCTTAAGTATTCAATATCTTCTCTCGAATAATATCAAAAATATCTTCAACTAACAATTCTATATCTCTATGTGAATTTAATTAATTGGAGACTCATTACGTACTTTGAATTTTTTGAAAAATCACACTAGTCGCGGTAAAGCATCTCTACTTTCGCTCAACTAATGGTATTTAATTCTAGAACTAAAATAACAAATCACCTCTCGGTCTCATTGTAATTCAATTGATCAAACTAGAATTTGTAAAAAATAGTAAGCATTAAGAATAAGAATTAAACACTCAATCATGGAAATATTAAAAATAAAATAACTCAGAAAATAAATTGTGTGTTCATTGCTAGACTACATCACTACTCTAGAAAATAAAATTTAGTTCATAATAAAATTGAAAAGAAAACAAATAAAACTTATGTCTTTCATCTGCATTGGTTGATCAACATGAAGCTCTCGCCTTTGTCCTCAGATCCTCCTCTTCATAAAGACTCCCAAAAGCAAATTCTTCTATGCGGCAGCCTCCTTTTCCTCTCAGGTTTCTCCCCCCTTCTTTTTACCCTAAAGAGCCTTTAAATAGGTCAAGGAATCCTATTACAAGTTGAATTCCCGTTTGGAGAAAATCCCAGATTTTTAGGCTTCACTTAACTGACGATTTTGGCCCATTTAACTTCAAAATTCGGACTTTTGGTGAACTACAAAGTTGTAGCCCTTTAAGTTAAATTTCCAGCCCAACTTGAATCATCTCGATTGGATATCTGAGCCGAAAGTTATGCCAAAAATACTAACTGATGTGTGGGCTGGAATCCTAATCCGAATTGGACTTAAATTTAATTGGGTCTTCAAGTCAACCAATTTACATCCACAAGATGTGGATTAGTCTAAAATCTTCTCAATCCTTCAAAGCACAAATGAGGTTTTGGTGCTGCTAGGAAGCATTAGAAGAAGCCAAGATTTGGCGGATGCAATCGGGCGTATCGTGGGATCTGGAGTGCTAGACAAGTCACGGTTTCGAGAAGTCTTGTTGGAGTAGGAGCTTGGAGGGCTTAGGTACATCGGGTAGATTACGCTTGGAGGGTCTCTTGCTAACCTATGTATCCCAACTGATTGTCTAGTGTATCGATTACCACTTGGAGGGCGGCGGAAAGGTTTTTCGCCGAGTTCTTCAGTTTCCTCTTCGATAACACATCGGCGTGTTATCTTGTGTTTGCATTCTTCTTCCCTACTCTTTTACCTTTCATTTTACTGCTGTGTTATAATGATTATGGGTTAGAGTAGCTTGTTTTTTTATCCGCTTGCATTTACTCTATTCCGCACTTAGTATTAAGTTAGAGTAAAATCAATCGAGTTGTAACTTTAATTTGGGAGTCTAAACAGCTCTTGTGTTTTCAACACATTTTTGAGCATTCAAACCTTCATCTCTCTCATTCCAAAGAAAAAGGGAGCATGTAATTTCAGCCAATTTCGGCCTATTAGTCTGTGCAATTTTAGCCAAATCTCTAGATTAGAGAAAATATGGCCTTTACTCAAGAGGTAGTGCACAGTTTTAAAAAAACACGAAAAAAGAAAGGTTTTTTGGTGGTCAAGCTAGATTTTCAAAAATTTTATGACCGTTTAGAGTGGAACTTCTTAATTCTTGTGCTAAAGCATTTAGGTTTAGCGCTAAATTCACAAGTATGATCAAACAATGCCTCTCTACTGTCCAATTCTCAATTCTTCTCAATGGCGGCCAATGCCCAAGTTTTATCTCTTCACGAGGGATTAGACAAGGGGATCCCATAATCAACAGAGAAATCTCTCTTGGTCGTTTGTTTGCTGTCAAAGTCTTAGGTAATGCCCCTTCAAATTCCAAACTTTGTTATGCTGATGATTTTATTTTATTTTGTAAATCTAAAATGTCTGAGCTTAATTTTCTAAAAAATTGTCTGGAGAAATATTGTTACTAGTCTGGACAGGTCATCAACGTGGAAAAGTGTAGAGATTTCCTTCCAAAGGAGTCAGCCAACAATTTTTAAAAAAAATTAAAAGCTGCTCAGGTATAAACAAACTTCCTCCAAACTCAAAATATTTGGGAGTGCCTCTTTTCCTCTCGGCAAGTAGTTCCAAGGATCTAAACCCAATCAAAGAGAAGTTAGAAAATAAACTCTCTGATTGGAAAAGCAAAAACTTATCCTGGCAAGGTAGAGCAACCCTCATCAAATCAGTTGCTCAGGTCATTCCAGCCTATTCAATGACAACCATTCAATTTCCTAGAGAGCTTTGCAATCGTTTGGATGATGTTGTTAGACAGTTCTCGTGGAACCCAAAATCTAAGTCTGGCTCGTTCCTGACGCCCATAGCTTGGTCGTCGTTATGTTGGCCATAAAAGGAAGGAGGTTTGGGATTTAGAAAATTTTGGGATTTCAATCAAGCTCTCCTTTCCAAATTGGCATTATCGATCCTTTCAAGAAAAGACTGTCTGTGTGTAAAAGCGCTCAGAGCAAAATACAAAGTTAGGGGTAATTGGCTAAAACATAAGACTACGGGGTCTCCCTCCAAGATATGGAGAAGCTTAGAAGGTACAAAATCTCTGCTTGCTCACAATGCTTGCATTTTGGTAGGAAATGGAAACACAATCAAAATTTGGGAGGACCCTTGGATTCCATATCTTCCTAATTTCATTTCGAGTCCAAGGGAGGGGACTAATCCCGAAATGGCACTTATTGTTTCACAATTAGTCAACCAAGAAGGCTGGGATCTTATCAAAATTAGAAATACTTTTGATGAGTCCACAACCCAACTCATCCAATAAATTCCCCTCTCACGGCTTGCTCCAAAAGATTGCTGGATTTGGATCTCTAATAATTCAGGGGAGTTTTTAGTCAAATCTGCTTATTGGTTAAGTAGGAATATTAGCCCTCCCACAAATCAAGATGCAGTTCGTGGCCTCATTTGGAAGTCAAAAATCCATGAAAGGCTCAAAATGCACCTGTGGCGTATAGCAACAAATGGCCTACCTACTAAAGCTTGTTTAGCTTGATACTATGATTTAGATGATGTCCTTTGCCCTCTTTGCAAGGATGCCGAAGAATCAAGCTTCCACCTCTTTATCTCTTGTTCCTTTACGAGAGTTGTTGGTTTAACTCCCAATGGGGACTAAGGTTAGAAAATCTGAACTTAAACTCTCCTTCTCATCTTATTGGTGTTTTCCTTAATCCTCCCTCTGAAGCCAATATTGAGGGAAACAAGAGGGGTGAATTCTTATTATTTGGGGTTGTTATTTGTGAAGCCATTTGGAGAGCTAAAGACCAAGCTATCTTTGAAGGCTAAGAAACTAATCTTCTTGAGCTTTGCTAGAAAGTTGATAAGACCATAGTTGAGCACAGAAGGTCTATGGTAGTCCATTCAGGCTTCCAATTGCCGAAACTAGTACAAAGGTGGAAGAAACCCCCTAGAGTTTCAATCAAGATAAATGTTGATGCTGCTTACAAGGATGGTGGCTCCTCCATTGCAGTTGTTACTAGAGATTGGAGAGGGGAAGTGGTATTTGCTTGTGCTAAGAGAGTATATACCAACCTCCCTCTCCAGGCAGAGGCAGAAGCCATTAAATGGGCCTTAAGCTTAGCAAAAAGACTTGAAGAAGCTGCTATGATCATGGAGAGTGACTCCAAAGATTGTGTCGGCGCACTAGCACGTTCTTGCAAAAAGGTTCCCTAGAGAATTAGAGGTATTTGCAGTGAAATTCTCAACCTGATTTTGCTTATCCCTGGCTGTCATGTTATCTAGATCCCTGGGGGGCAAATAAAGCTACTCACTCTCTAGCTAAGTGGTCCTTTTTGAGCAATGTTTTTGGGTCTTTTGATGTTGGTTTTGGCCCTCCCTATTTTGAGCTTATCATTAAGGATGAGGCTCTTGTTTCCTCTTTATAATTCTGTCTTTGTTTTGTGAATAAAATTCTTGTTCATCAAAAAAACATTTACGGTAAAATTTTACAAATTGGCTATAAGGATGTTTATCCTTGTCTAGCCTTTTTTTAAAGCTAGCATTTTTAGTGAAAAATCATGCATCGAAACTTCTTTATTTTGAGCACAAATCCCCCGTTCTGTAATTTTTTTCCAATCGTACCTCAATCTGTCATGGGTACATTTAAAAAAGAAACGTTTATTTATGATTTTTCCAACCATACGCCATGGTTACATTTAGAGTGCATTTAGATACCGCTTATTTTGTTGAAACTGAAAAATTATTGCTGAAAGTACTACAGATAAAGGAAAAAATTAGTTGAAATAATAAAGTAGGGCCCATAAATAGTGTCAAAAAGTGCAGTGGGACCTATGAATAATAGTAAAAATAAGCTAAATAGTGAAATAATTTTAATTTCTCATCCGCCTCCAAACTCACAGTTAATTATTTAAAAAAAAAAAAAAACTTGCTGTCATTTACTCCCTACACCAAAAGTAACCTAGTCATTCTATTATGTAGTACTCTCAGTTCTGTACTAAATCTCTTATTTCTCTTCAGCAAAAAAAAAAAAAAAAAATCTCTTATTTCTCTTTTTCTTGCATGTTGTTGGGTATTAAATTCAGATGGTGTGAATTTTGCAGCTCTTTAGTTATAACACGTTTTTTGCTTTGTGGTGAGCTCCATCCACTCAACTCTTGCCAATTATTAAACGATACGGGAATTTTTACTACTAAAATTTTGTTGTTGTTCTGATCAAAAGTTGGAAAACTGTATAGTATTCGCACAGTGGCGGAGTCAGGAACTTTTTGTAAGGGGGGGCCAAGCTAAATGTAACAAAATTCTTAAAGATTTTTTATTATTATTATTATTTAAATGGAAGACCCCAAACAAGTAATTTATGTCATAAAAATTAAAAACAAGTCATTTAAGTGTTTTTTTTTTTTTTTTTTGATAATTTGATTTGATAGTTAGAATTGGAAAAGAAAGATTCGAGCTTCAGATGTAATGGACACATCAAGAAATCCAACCAAATAAAACCAAATAAAGCTTGAAGCAAGATAATAATATAAAATATAAATACATCACTCAGTATATACAACACTATATTATTATTATTATTATTATTATTATTATTATATAATTTAAGTTATAAACTCAATCGTACCATTTTTATATGGGAAATACTAACGAATGTCTTTAGGGTATTGATTAATAATCCATTTAAAGAAAGTTTTTATGGAGAAAAAAAAAATTAATGTTTTGACAATTTTTTCATTTTCCATAAAAGTGGTGTCAAAACTTTTCTAAAATAGATTATTAACCAATGCCCGGTACTCGTTAGGATAACCATTTTTATATAAAACATAATAATATAATATAAACAAATAAACACACATCAATTCACCTTCTGCCATATTTTTTAAGTGTTGTACAACATATAAAAAGCTACTTTCTTTTTAACCACACATTTAGCCAGTACCTTTACTATATCTTCCCCCAAAACAGAACTTGCAATAAAAAGGACTAACAACATAGTAAAGCAACAAATATGAAGGCTGAATCTTTATATCTAATACGAAGATTTGACCTGTAGTCATCTACCTGATATGAAGGCCGACCAATCTGATCACCATGGCAATCGATGACAGTTTTGTTTGTCAAATGAAGATTTAATGAAGTTGATTCGAGTCTCAGTTTTGGCTTCTCTCAATATGTCAGAGCCGATCAGACTATTGTCCCTCTCTTCCACCCTTTTCTGGCAAGTTCTTTGTCCATATTTAGTGGAGATCTTGATATCTTAAACTAGATATGGCGGAGATCTTGATTTTTTTTACAAAATCCAAAAAAATCTCCTATCCTTGCTGTTTTAATTTATTGACTCGGACTGACATTTGATGGCCATTAGTTAGGACCTAAGCCATCCAAACCGTCATTCCTTCCTGGTCAATGGCAGGTGTTAGGTTCTAAGGATTTAAGAACTAAACGTATTAGAACTTCAATGTGTAATGTTGGCAAACCATGATCAAAACATAGAGTCTAGAATTAGGTTGCTTAAAGTATGTTTATTGTAAAGTTGGAATTGAGTAATTGCAGAAAATTATTGTTCACTTTCTGCAAGGCTCAATTAATCAAAAATTAGACTTGATCGATCGAAGCTAGTGTAGATTGTTTTTTCTGCAGAATTTCTAACTCAGCCCAAGCCCATATGATGTGTAGGGTTTTATGTTTTCCCTTAAGTATAAAAGGAAAAACCCTAGCAACGTTTTATTATTGTCTCTTGTGAGATCTAGAGGTGTTTGCCTTCATACATACTTAGGATTTCCAATCTCAAGATTGATGTCAAGAGCTTGGTGATCGCTTCAGTTACTGCATAAAGAGCTTAAAGAAAAACATAAATGGGAGTACTTGTGGTTGCTGTGAATCAAAGAAAGAAGTAGTTCGTAGACTTGGAGCTGTCACGTGGTCGTGGTAGTAAGTTTTCTACTCAAGGTAGCAATAGGATGTTAGTGGTCTAAGTCACTATTGTAAAACTTCAATTCTTCCATAGTGGATCTGTTTTACCTTGAATCCATAGCTAGGTTAAATTCTCCCCAAGTTTTTTACCGATTTGGTTTTCCTAAGTTATCATATCGTAGTGTTATTTATTTTCTGCACTATTTCAATGATATGATTTACTTG
Organism: Quercus ilex subsp. ballota; assembly: GCA_032727855.1. Lineage (NCBI taxonomy): Eukaryota > Viridiplantae > Streptophyta > Magnoliopsida > Fagales > Fagaceae > Quercus > Quercus ilex. Next base: position 33,956,183 of record CM064910.1, read on the forward strand.
TGTTAACCTAGATCTGAATAATTTACCTAAGTTAATCACTTGGCTAAATAACTAGGTTAACCTGTTTGTGTTTAAGGGGTCTAAAAACGTACAAGTGGTATCAGAGCAAGTTAGCTCTAGTATTGAGATCCTTTGATCTAAGAGTTAATCCTTGACCCCCACTATCATCGAACATGGTTACTCTCTTGTGATCCCACCTCACTTTGATGGGAATAACTATGCCTACTGGAAAGTAAGGATGAAAGTATTCCTGAAATCTATTGATGAGAGAGTTTGGAATTCCGTTGAATACGGATGGGAGAATCCCACTACTCCAGTTAGCGAGTGGCAAACTTCTCAAAAAGAAGCAGTCACTTTTAATAGCAAAGCCATGAATGCTATTTTAATGTTGTTTCTATGAAGGAATTCAAGAGAATTCGTAATTTTGAGGTTACTCATATTGCTTAGAATATTCTCTAGACTATGCATGAAGGCACAAAGGCAATTAAGATTAACAAAATACAGCAGTTAACTACTAGATTTGAATGTATTAGAATGTCTGATGATTGATGTTTTGATGAATTCTATGCTAAACTGAATGATATTGTTAACTCTGCTTATAATTTTGGTGAAATCTATGATTAACCTAAAATTGTTAGGAAGATACTTAGATCATTGACTGAGGACTTTAGACCCAAAGTGACTGCCATAACTAAAAGCAAGGATGTGGACTCCATCCCTGTTGATGAACTTGTAGGATCTCTCCAGTCCTATGAGTTAGACCTACCCAAGACAAACAAATCCAAATCAATGGCTCTTAAGTCAGTTGATGATGTTGATGGGAATTTATTTGATGATGAACTCTCTAAGAATGTTGATTTGCAAGAAGCCTATAATAAGCTTTGCAATGTTGCTGCAAAGGATGCTATGAATGTTGATTTACGCTTACAGAAAATTGCTTCTTTTGAACTTGATAAGAAGAATTTGCTCTTAAAATTTTTTGATGTTAATGAATTGCTTGATAAGGTGAAGACTGAGAACATGTTGTTGCTTGATAAAGTTAAAAATTTGGAACTTGAATTATCTGTTGCTAGAGAACAAACAAATAGGTCTGCTAGTTCCAAACTTGAACACATGTTGAGTATTCAGAAGTCTCCCTTAGACAAAATTGATCTAGGTTTTGAAGATAGCATCTCTATGACTAAGAATCATTCCACAAACTTTGTTTCTTCTTCTAAGTCTCCAGTGAGTGAGATTGTCAAACCAGCAGAAGTTACTCCTCCTAGGAAGATTAGGGTTGATCTTCAGAGTCTAAACCTAAGATTCCTAACCTTTCTAAGAACAAGTTGCATGATAGACCTGCATGGGTTTGTCATTTTTGTGGAAAATCTGGACACATTCGTCCAAACTGTTTCAAGTTGCAAGCTGCTAAGCGAGCAAATAAGCCAAAAGTACCTGTGCCTTAAGCACAAGATCTCATTGTACTTATTGGTGAATTGGTAAAGGCTTTAAACCTTTATTCCAATCCTAGAGTTGCTCAACATTCTAATATGAATAATAACTCCAATGCAAGAGTTGCATCTAAAAAGTTTTGGATGCAAAAGGCTCAATCTAATTGAGTCTTTCTGACATGGTCCTTGTGCTTCATCTCTCTATTCTTTGTGACCATTCCTCTTTGTTGTTTTGCTTTCTTTGTTTTTCTTCTAGGATTTGCATTACATAACATTCATTCATTCCATACTGGGTTGTTTTTGTTATTCTTTTTAATAAAAAAAACAAAAAAACAAAAACAAAAAAAAAAAAAACAAAAAAAGGAGAGGAAAAGGGAAGAAAAATGTGTTTTGCATTATTTTTCTTGGATTTGAAGTCAAGGTTGGCCATATTATCTTTACATAACATGATTATGTACCTTGTTTAGCTTGGATGAGCATATTTTATTGCACTTTACTAGTTCGTGCTTTGTAGTGCATGTTGTGTGGGAGTTGTTTATAGTTTTTGATCACGTGATCTTGATCTTGAAGTCACATGCCTTTAAATGTTGGACTTGAATTTAATGAGAAAGGCATAAATAACCATCTCACCACTGTTTACTAGTCAATCATGAACACCTTAGTGCATATCCTAAAATTTTGTACTCGAGAAAGTGTAGCACATGCACAAAAAAAACATAATGTGTAGCTTCAGATTAAATGCTAAAATTGGTGTGTATATTATTGGGATATAATAACTTCATAATCAAATAAAATTGGTGTGTACATTATCTTGTATATTTTAATAAGTTTCAAATCAAATAAAATTGGAGTGTACATTATGAGACAAATCAAGAAACTTACATGATTGCAAGCTTTTATTCTAGGAGATGTGAGAGTTATATGATGTAACTCTTTAGGTGATAGTCTCTTTCAAACTTATGTGATGAATTTTGTAGAAAGTTTGATTGATCACTATGTACTTATCACCTCACATGTATCTCATGTTCTTGCTAGTTGCACACACTACACAAGTTACTCTTTGCTAAACTTGGTACACTGTATTGTGTGTGATCTTGTTGTGGTCATCCAAAAAGTTACTTGATCTTAATGTGAAATGTGTTTAAAGTTTGAGTTTTAAGGAGAAATTGATTGAAAATTTTGTTTTTGGAAGATCTGGGTTAAATTCAAGGGTTTTTTAACAACTTTTCATCTCATACTCATGCATTTTATCCATAAAACATTGTGCTTTGAGTAGTTTTTGTATTAAAATGCTCTATTTTTCAAAAATTTGATTTTTCCATATTTTCGATTGATCAAACCTGTTGCTCGGTCAATCGAAATTGCAATTAAAATTTTGGTTTGAATCTGCCTGGCTCGATTGATGCTCGATTGATGCTGGATTGATCGAATGTAATTTTCAATCGATTGAACCTATTTTTCGATCAATCGAAAATTGTTTAGAGTTTTTTTTTTTTTTTTAAACATAATCTTTTCACGTGTTCTTCTCTATTTCAAAAGCTTTTTGTCTCTCTCTTCGACTGATCCACCTCAACCAATTTTTTGTCGTTTTCCCTCAATCTTTCTCTAAGGTTTTTGTTGTCTAGCACTGGTAAGACTATTTTGCCCTTTCTTTTTTGTTTTTATCTCATTTTTCATGCATTTAAGGGATATTTTCAAACCTATAGAAATTTGAGGGTTTTGATGATTTCAATTTTTTTTTTTCAAAATTGATCAATGGTTTTTGTTGTTGGATGATATTAACATGTTCTTCATGGTTTAATTTGATCAATTTGATGAATTGGGAAATTTTGAAATTTCTAGGGCTTGAAACTACCCGAATTGGGGATTTTGTTCAATTAAGCTAAAATTGATGAAATTGGCTTGTGTTATTGATTAATTTTATCATTATATACTATTATCTAACTTGTGTAATGATAATATGATCAATTTATTGGGATTTTTGAAAATGGGTTTTCAAAATTTGGGGTTTTTGATATAAACTCTTTGTTCAAGCCAAATTCTGTGTTTTTAAAGTAAAATTGAACGATTCTCACTGCATTAGAGCATGCATCATGTGTTAATACAAATCATGCATCATATAGATTGTTATTATTAGTATTGGTTTTGCTCTAACTGGGTCTGATGCAGTCTGCCCTTGGGTTTTTCTTTTTTTCTGTTTTGTCTCTTTTCTGTCTATCCTTTCTGATCTTTAGCATCATGGTTAGGAAGACTAGAGCCCATAAGACATCCACTTCTTCTTCTACTCCTTCTTTTGATAGTGAGAGGTTTCTTAGTGAGGAAAACCAGGAAACTTATGAGAAGCTGAACATTCTTAGAAATGTGTGGACTGAGAGAAAGGTTGTTTTAGATGAGCTTGACCCAGACATTAGGAAGAATTTTGAGCGTAAGGGCTAGTTGCCTTTGCTGGATATTGACCATCCTCCTCCAGCTACCTTCATCAGAGAGTTCAACTCGAACCTCTCTGTCCACTTCAATGATTTCAACACCCAGTTTGTGAGAAGCTGGATATGGGATGAAAAGTATGTCATTACTCCTATGGTAGTGGCCTCTGCTTTTAGGGTGCCTAAGGTCTAGCATCCCATCTATCCTTATGATGAGTCTCCTTATGTCATATCTTACTGGATCTTCTATTTAGTGGGGTTCTGATCCTCGAATCACCTCTCACGAGTTGACCAAGATTCATTATTTGTTTTTTTGGATTTCTTGCCATTCTATCTAGCCCATATCTCATTTGCATACTATTCCTATCGAGAGATGTGCATTTTTGTATGCTCTTGTCATAGATGCTCTTATGAGTTTTCCTCATCTTTTCATTCGTTCTTTGGTTGAGGTTTATAGGAGTAGTTCTTCTGCTCATGCTCTTTTCTTTCCTATTTTTATTCATCGGATTTTGTTGCATTTAGGTTTAGATGAGTTTCCTGCTTCTGAGCTCGTACATGTTATAGCTCTCATACGTGCCACCTTCCTTAGGCAGAGGGCCGCTTGGATGCAAGCTAGCTCTAAACGCCCTAGAGTTGAGTCTTCTTTGGGTGTTGCACCTCCTCCTCCACCTCCTCCTCCTCCTTCTTCTTCAAGTGATCCAGCTGCTGATGCATTTTTTATCCAACTATTGCGACTGCTCCTCCACCTTCTACTTCAAATGATTCTAGCATTCGTCGTATGTTGGACACTGTCATGACCGTTCAAGGGGCTCATGGTCTGCTTTTGGTGGACATTCTCATGAAGCTTCAAGCTTTGGGTGCAGAGTTGGCGAGTTTTAGATGGTCACCTCCGCCACCTCCTTTTGGTGATGATTCTTGATTGCCCTTTGGCAATTCGTCACAAAAAGGGGGAGTACATATGGATGGAGACAAGGGGAGGATTTTTTTTTTTTTTTTTTTGGAGCTTTGCAGCTTTAGATTGTATCTAGGTGCTTCACTTTGTACTTATTTTTTGGCTCATGATGTATTTATTTTGAAGTCTCTATTTTTTATGAGTTGTATATGATAAGGGGAGACATTATTGTTTTATTTCTGCTTTTTGTTTCACATTGTGCTACATTAATTATTGATTTATATTTATGAGGTTATTCATGATATATGTCTTTTATTTTGTGTTATGTGAAATCAAGAATTTATTTTGTTTTACTTGTATTTTCCATACATGTGTTTATGTGTTTGTTAAGTGTTACAGGAATATTAGGGTTGATTTAGTCTTGCTGCTGTCTACATTTGCAACTGCTAGATAGTAGTTAGGTTGAATTGTTTTTGGTTGGGCAATTTTATTGTAATGGGTTCTTTTTGTAACTTTAAGCATTTTGTTTTATTATGTGTTTTGTCACGGATTGCCAAAGGGGGAGTTTGTTAGGTTCTAAGGATTTAGGATCTAAACGTATTTGAACTTTAATGTGTAATGTTGGCAAACTATGATCAAAATGTAGAGTCTAGAATTAGGCTACTCAAAGTATGTTTATTGTAAGGTTGGAATCTAGTAATTTTTGCAGAATTTCCAACTCAGCCCAAGCCCATATGACGTGTAGGGTTTTATGTTTTGCCTTAAGTATAAAAAGAAATACCCTAGCCACATTTTATTGTTGTTGTTTATGTTGTGGGTATGAATCTCCTGTGAGATCTAGAGGTGTTTGCCTTTATACATACTTAGGGTTTCCAATCTCAAGATTGATGTCAAGAGCTTGGTGATCACTTCAGCTGCTGCATAAAGAGCTTAAAGAAAAACACAAGTGGGAGTATTTGTGGTTGCTATGAATCCAAGAAAGAAGTAGTCCGTGTACCCGGAGCTGTCACATGGTCGTGGTAGTAAGTTTTCTACTCGAGATAGCAATAGGATGTTAGTGGTCTAAGTCGCTATTATAAAACTTTAATTCTTTCATAGTGGATCTGTTTTACCTTAAGAATAGCTAGGTTAAATCCTCCCCAAGTTTTTTACCGGTTTGGTTTTCCTGGGTTATCATAACGTTGTGTTATTTATTTTCTGCACTATTTCAATGATATGTGTAAGGTTGAATTTTATCAATCATTTTGTTGGCTTTATTCCTTGCCAATTTGCTTATAATTCAGCATTTAGAAACTCTGTATTTAGGTGGGAATCATGTAAGGGTAGTGTGTGAGAGAGTGTGCAACTCAATAGGGCCTCGCGACTGGCTCGTGGCTTGCAAGTTGCCAAAAAAAGTCACACGTGTGAAGCATGCAAAGGAGCTGAAGAATCACACTAGCTATTGCACTACAAGACAAAACTTCCAACTGGCCAGGCCGTTATCTTGCAACTTAGACTTGCGACTCAAACAAGTCGCGAGGCCAAGTCGCCAGTTCACTCTGTTTGGGAAAAACTAACCTTTCGCATTCCAAACACATACCAATATAAATACCCCTTATACCCACATATTGTAGAGAGCTTCTAGAGAGAATTTTGAGAGAGAAACCCTAGAGAAAAATAAGATTAACTCATCCACAATCTTCATCCTTTGATTCTCCAAATTCCTTTACTCTCACCCTCTCCATTGTTACATTCTTGAGAGGTACATTTAACTAAATTCTTTTCTCACCATACCCACATCTGTGAGAAGGCTTTTTGGTACTTGGGAAGCAGTTAGGAAGAGACCAATTGATATTGGTTGATGTTCTGGGCTATAGCGGAATCCAGTAAGTTAGAGAAGACAAAGGTTCAACGCAACCTCGTTGGAGCAAGAAGCTTGGAGGGCTTAGGTACACTAGGTAGATTAGGCTTGGAGGGTCTTCTGTTGTTCATGTATCCCAACTTCAATTTCCTCTTTGATAACACATCGCTATGTTGTCTTTGTGTTTGCATCTCTCTTCCCTTAATCTTTGTCATTTAATTTCTGCTGTGGTTATGATTTTATTTGGTTTAGATTGTTCTATCAATTCTGTTTTACTTATTTTCGTATTCCGCACGTACATCGTTTGATAATAAGCTTGAATTAGTAATTTGTTATTTGGGGGTCTAAACATTCAAGGGTGTTTTACACACATTTTGAACATTCAATATGATTTACTTGTGTTAACCTAGATTTGAATAATTTACCTAAGTTAATTACTTGACTAAATAACTAGGTTAATCTGTTTGTGTTTAAGGGGTCTAAAAACATACAACAGGTTTAGTTCTGCCCCTATCTGAAGTGATCAAGTTAAGTCTGAGTAAAGCACAAACTTGACCTGAATCACTTCGTGGACACCCAACTTGGAATGTACAATGAATTGAAAAAAGAATATAAAAAAAAAAATAAAAGAAAAGAAGAAGAAGAAGAAGAAGAAGAAGAAGAAGAAAGGCTGGCAACCTCGAGTTAATGCACTAGTGAGAACCATTAGTTGGGACCTAAGCCATCCAAACCACCAAAGATGGAACCAGGATTCAAACTTGTGGGCCAAAGTTCTTTCTTCAAGAATTCTCAAATATTGGAATATTAATACTAGAGGTTGGCAACAAAGCATTATTAGCATTAGTTTTTGAATTATTTGTATTTTTTTTGAAAAAATAAATCAATAGTAGAAATTTATAATTAAATTCTTTGTAACTCAATTAACACATTTTGATTTTATCAACATTGGACTGAGGTTGAATTGATTCTTTATTCTTTATAATTTCTTTTAATAAAAAATTCAATTTACTTATTCTTTCCTCATAATTGTATTCCTAACATCTTCGTAATGCTATATAAATAGGAAAATGCTAGAAATACATTTTTTTTTTGTACAAAATTTTTTACAAACTACTAATGTGATGAAAAATTATTGGTAAGTGAAATAGTGATGTTAGTGAAAAGTCCAGATGAGAACTAGTAAAAATTACCCAGAACAACAACTTATAAATTTGATTGATATTCTTGAGACATCTATGTTAAGAACATATTTTATGTAGTTGGCTAATCCTTTGACAAAACACACTTTACTTGTAATTGGGTAGATCTAAGATGTGTTTAATACTTCAAGGAACATGTTGTTCAAGTCTAGTGTTAAAGCCATGAAGATTGGATCAAGAAACAAGTGAAGAAAAGGTGTTCATTAAAGCTGGACGAATAGCTCGACACTTGCAGACAGATAGCTCGACAGCTTCTCGACACCTCTCGACAGCTGGCTATCTATCGAGCTCTTCAGTTGATTGTTATCACAATCTCGACACCTTCTCGACATCTGGTGGATCGATCGAGAAAGCTCTTGTCCCCTCGATAGCTTATCGACACCTAGCTATCTATCGAGATTTAAATCTCGACACCTGCTATCTATCGAGATTACGGAAATTAGAATTTTCAGATCTAATTTTTGGGCTAGGCTTATGTATTTGTGTAGGGTTTCTTTTCTCACAACTCTAGACCTATGTAAGGCTTATTTTAGAGGCTATCACATAAGAGAATACAAGGAGAACATATGCAAAAGGTGATCGATGCCTTATTCTCTCTGAAAGAAGCTACTGCGTCTTTTGCGCCTTAGTGTTTTGTAACCAAGTGCTTCTAGATCTTCATTGTTGATGAAGTGAAGAACTTTGCAGCCAACAATCTTCTTCTAGTTGGTGATTAAGTCACGTACTGGGATCCGCGCAATTGGTTAGTCACATACTGGGATTTGTGCATCATCAAAGGGTATATTGAAGAGTTCAGAGGTTCTGAAGTGGTAGAAGGTTTCTATTGTGAGTTCATCTACGGAGATTGTAGAGTCTAGGGACAAAGGTTTTGTACTAGATCTGAAACTTCTCTTTACTATAGTGGATTGCTTTTCGAGAAGGTTTCCCCCCAGGTTTTTTACTGTGAAACTGGTTGGTTTCATTGGTTTTCCTGGGTCATCATATCTTGTCTTATTTATTTTTTCCACTGCATGATTTTGACATGATATTGATGTTTGTTTGTTTTAACAAGTTTTATTCATAATAAATCTAATTAACAACTTGGGTTTAAAACTTGTTAATTTTATCAACCGGCGTCTAAATTTCCCAACAATCTAGATACTAATAACACATTATTTGTCCAAAGATTTTACTTGTCATCTGGATTTGTAAATTGTACAAAATTTGTCTAAAAGTTTTTCTTGATATTCTTAAGACATCTAGATAAAAAGGTTGAATTTAATAAATTTTTCATTTTTGGGATTTCATGGGACAACTTGTAAATTTTTTGAGAGAAGGGGTGAAGTATATAATCTTAGGTACAAAAGTAAAATTTTGTGTGTGAATATATATATACTAAATGTGAATTTTTCAAAGGCTGGGAGGGGGTAGGTGGAGTAGGGGGGCATGGCCCCCCTTAGCCTCAACTTAGTTCCGTCTCTGCAAACTGCCGTTCCTTCTTGGTCAATGGCAGGTTCAGTTCTGCCTCCTCCTAAAGTGATCAAGTTGAGTCTGAGTTGAGCAAAAACTCAACCTGAATCAATTCGTGGACACCCAACTTGAAATGTACAATGAATTGAAATAATAATAATAAGAAGAAGAAGAGGAAAGAAGAAAGAAAAAAAAAAAAAAAAAAAAAAAATAGGAAAGATTGGCAACCTTGAACTAATGCACTGGTGACAGCCTTGAGTTAAAAATGATAGCATCTATCATTATTTAGAGGAAGGGTAAATGTGTTCCACAAATTCCTTGGACACCCATACTCGGGATGTACAATGAGTTGAAAAAAAAAAAAAAAAAAGAGGCTGCCAATCTTGAGTTAATGCACCGATAGGTCTCATGTGCACACATACAAGACTTTTGCGACTGCGAGTTTGTACACTTTTATGGCTTCTAAACCCGGTCCAATAACAAGAGAGTTTTATGGCTTAATCGTTTTATAACTGGTTGAAAAAGAAAACATCACGTGGTGGCGGAGATATTTAGTTTGGTTGTAGGAATTAGCTTAAACATGAGTAGTATATTCATGTCTCCATGGTGTAGAGTTTAGCTGGTTTTGGGTTGTTACTTATTATTGTGGATGAGTGCTAGTTAGCCATGTATAATTGGTGTATTCAGTGGTGTAGGTGACATCACTGACATCCGTATGAATAAATTGTTGATAAAGGTAGTATTGTGGGACTAAATTTAGTGAATACAAATTAAATTATATTTTTTCAAATGCTTTTTTCTTGTGAAATAGTAGAAAAAAATGATTATAGGAAGTAGGATTCTAATCATGAAATTTTATGGTTATAAGTAAACCCTTTTTTTTTCCGAGCTTACTAAAGATTAAAGTTTTTAGTTTTTAATTGTTGGGTATATTAGCAAGGGAAGCAAGTAATTATGTATGATATGTACAAATTTTGTTTATTAGATTCTTAGAAGCCAGTGTTTTAAAGTTAACGCTTTCTAAATTTTATCAAATGAATTTTTAGTATTGAATATGAAAATTTGTATTTTAGTAGCACTTTGAACTTCTACCTTTTAAAGTAAAGATAGTTTCTAAACTGAACTACTTTTCAAAAAAAAAAAGAGTTTTAAATGAATTTTTTCCAAAATGTTGTTGATCTTTAACTGTTTCAAATTTTAAGTGATTTTAAATTCGTATTCCTTTTTCCTAACAGTATTTGAAATGCTTCTTTTACTAAATCGAGTTTTCATACTTACTCAAGAATTATAAATATTTTTATAAACTCTCCAATTCTTAAAGGTTCCCTAACAGGGTTAAGCACCCATGTTTTATGTTCTATTTGATGCTATGATCTTCCATATGTTATCGTGTTTTGGAATAATTTTTGTTAGGGTCATATTTTTATGTAATTAGAGCATTCTATAACAAAAAGCAATTTAGTTGTAATTGGATAGTTCTAGGTGGTTTCAGAAACATCATGAAGTACTTTGAAGAAGTATTAACAAGTGATATTATTGATACAAGAATGAGTTTCACACACATATACATAAATTAAGTTAGAAAAGGATTATATCTTACATAAATAAATAAAAAAACCTGGAAGTTTTGAAACATTTTGAGTTCTAAGAATTTAAAGAATAAAACTTATGCATGCCATACAAAATTACTTACAGTTCAAAAAACCTCCACAAGGCAACGCTTGAACACTCTTGAACATAACTTAACTTTGGAATTAAGATTCCCCCTTACAAAGTTTAAGGCGTCCCACTTCAACTCCTAGAAGTGGACACCCTAAAACTATCAAAACCGAGCATAAACAAAACTTGAACTTAACACTCCTACCTTGAGACCATAAATTCTGTAATCTGTCCAGCCACTAAAATTGCATATTTTAATATACATCTTTGCTCAGTCCCAACACCCACCTAAAATAGATAGCCAAGTGAAAGTACCAATCTAGTCCCTAAACAGAAAACAACTAATCCATCTAGGAACAAATCCCTAGTGGCCCCAAAAATCGTTTATAATATAATATAACATTATGATAACCTAAACAACTTCTATTAGGATTAGATTTTCTCGCCTTGATTGGTTTTTTGATCCTCTTGTAGTACCCAAGAAGGATGAGTGTTAGCACTTAACAGTACTATGAGGGATTTCACAATTCGCTCCAATACCAATGGGCTTGGTCTGTGATCGAATGCTATAAAAGATTTGTGCCCCCTCATCCTTCACCAATTAGTCGTTGGATGGATTGGTGAGGCACACGGTCCGACAAGTACTACACGCAATAAAATTTAATAAATCACCATTCTTTTTTTGGTACTTGACTCTCTCATATTGAAGCAACAATGGCACAAATTTTGGATAGTTGATTTACGTCGTCCAAAGCTAGCATCCATGAATACCAATAATTTAATACTGGCCTCCATTCTAGCTTGTATATTTTAGTAGAATGCCCAAACTTATACCTGATGATGCTCCACTCTTGAGAGATAGGACAAAATTCACAGCCAAACAGCCTTATAAACAGTGTACACATTGAGAGAGAGAGAGAGAGAGAGAGCACTTAATTTCCTGTTCTTGATGGTGAATGTTTTATCTTTTTTTTTTTTTTTTTTTTGGGGATAATCTAATGGTTAATGTTTTATCATCCAAAGGAATGGGACCGGTTCTATATATTGAAATCATCCCATTGTTGAATGGAGTGACACCCAAAGCATTACTTCAGTGTGCGTTTTGGAGTAACGCTTGGGCGTTGCTCTGATCTATATATCTGACCAACTCCAATTACAGCTGGTCATGCACTTTGGCCATCATCAACTCCGTTTAATTACATCTCTGACTCGCACACAATGAATATGATCTTACTTTTCATCTCTCAATGCATTTTCTATTGTCTCATAACATTAGAAGCAAATTACCGTTAATTCATATATGTTTTTAAATGGCGGGGTTGAGGCGCAGACCAAGTTACTGTCTTGAGACAACACACGCGTCTACTGGATTTCTAGTGTAGTAGACTAAACATTGTGTGTGCCGCCCTCAAGATACAACAACTCAGCCATCTTCGCTAATTATCCTTGCAAGCCTACATTGCTTATAGAATAGAAGCTCTCAATAATACTTTCTATACCTAGAAATATAGTGTGTAGAATTAATAGTATTTTTTATAAATTAACAAAATAGTCACTGCAAAAAAAAATGCCTAGAGTAGCGTTTATTTTAGTGGCGTTTGCAAAAAACGCCACTATAAGTACCCTATAGTGGTGTTTTCCAAAAACTTGGAATATGCATATCTATAGCCGCGTTCAGAGGTCTCTGTAATGGTGTTTCTAAACACTGGACCTATAGCCAGTGTTTCCAAGGATCTATAGCAGCATTTGTAAAACGCTACTATAGATCCTTAAAAAAGGCTAACAAAAAAAGAAAAAAAAATTAAAAAATGAAGGGACCTATAGTGGCATTTGTAAAACACTGCTATAACCAAAAAAAAAAAAACACCAATTGAGGTACCTATAGCAGCATTTCATAAATGCCACTATAGGTTCTCTAAAAAAACCAATCAAAAAAATTTTAAAAAGTTTCCTCATATATTTATTTATATATGAAGGACCTATAGCAGAGTTTGCAAACGCCACTATAGGTCCAACAAAAAAAAATAATAATAAATAAAAATAAAACCTTAGAAAAAAGTTCAAAACTAAACAAAATAATAATAATAATAATAATAATAATAATAAGGGATCTAGGGTAGCGTTTGCAAACGCCACTATAGGTCCTGCCAAAAAAAAAAAGTTCAAAACTAAACCAAAAAAAAAAAAAAATTTAAAATAAGGGACTTATAGCAGCGTTTCCAAATGCCACTATAGGTCCAGCAAAAAAAAATTAAAAAAAACTTTAAAAAAATTCAGAACTAAAAAAAAAAAAAAAAATTTAAAATAAGGGATCTATAGTAGCGTTTGCAAATGCCACTATAGGTCTAGCAAAAAAAAAAAAAAAACAAAGGTTAAAAAAAAGTTCAGAACTAAACAAAAGATAAAAATAAAAATAAAGGGCCTATAGTAGCATTTGCAAACGCCACTATAGGTCCAGCCAAAAAAAATAAAAATTAAACGTTAAAAAAAAGTTAAAAACTAAATTAAAAAAATTTTAAAATAAGGGACCTATAGCAGCGTTCGCAAACACCACTATAGGTCCTGGGTCTATAGCGGCATTTGCAAACGCCACTATAGTTCCAACAAAAAAAATGCGAACCAATTCCTAAACTTTCACACCTACCCCCATTATCTCTTCTCAAAATTCAAAACCCCCCTACCCCCACTCCCTTATCTCTCCCTTATCTCCATGCCTAGCTTTAGACTTCCATTTTTTTTTTTTATCTCCACTCCATCTTTCTTCTTTTCTCTTTCTTTCACTTCACACCTGGATTTATTCATTTCTCTTCCTTTCCATTTTAATTTTATTTCCCTTGTTTTATTTGTGGTGGTGTTAATGTTTATGGGTTTTGGATTTGCAGATGGTGTTGCAACTAGTTGATTTTATTCAAATTTGTAGATGGTGCTACTGTTATGAAATTTGTGATTGAAGAGGGAGTGATATTGTGTTTAAAGCCATTGGGTGTATAGTTGCAAGTAAGCATTAAAAAAAAAAAATTAATGATTGCTGTGGTTTATTCCTTGTTTGAGATTTCTGCATGTGAGCATGTTGTGTTTGATTTTGAATATTTTTGGGTGGGTTTGTGTTTCATTTTGAATTTGCTAGGCTAGCAATAGTGTTTGTATTTTGTTATATTTATGTTTTTTTGTTATATTTTGCTATCTTTTAATTTAATTAAAATTAAAATAAAAGGGTTCATAGCCGCGTTTTGTAAACACCACTATAGGGTACAAACTTGTAGTGGTGTTTTTGTAAAACGTCACTATAGGTCTATAGTCATGGTACAATAGTGACGTTTGTAAACGCCACTATAGCAAACACTACTATAGCCCAAATGGGCCTATAGTGGCGTTTTATAGGTCCAGATTTTTGTAGTGAGTTGAGGGATAGTAAATATAAGAACCGGCTCTTAGAACATAGAGACTTGAGTAAGAACATGGATGTATATATTATCTAATTCACCTAACCACGTACATCTATATATATTGTGGTGACCTTCACATATTAAGTTCATATTTTAATTTCATTCAATCTTTGTGATCTGCCAGTTCGTCCATAACTGGAAAGATAATGTTTATGATATAAGGAATTCAAAAAGTTTCTAACAATTAACTTTTAAGATTTTGATTCCCAAAAAAAAAAAAAAAAAAAAAAAAAAAAAAAAAAAAAAAAAAAAAAACCTTTAAGATTTGAAAAGTTTAAGCACTAATGATAATAACTTCTGCCAATTAAGATCATAATTAAAAGAAATGTATTAAGATTGAATAAAGGGAAAAACGTTAGCCATTAACATTTACTAGGCAGCCAACTCATAACAGATAAAAGTTGGGCCAATTGGGCATTCTGATTTTTATATCTCCAATAAAAACCCTAGCTAGAGAGAGTGATTTTTTAGCCTCCATATTCTCTAAAACCCTTCTTTCTCTTTTCAAAACCCTAGGGCAGCACCTTAGAACATCGTTTACAAATTCAAAACCTCTCTTTAGCTAGTTCTAAGGCAGAAACTATTTTTCTAAATTAATTTCACAAAACCCTTTTCAAAATCTTTTGTTCTAAAGTTGTGATTGTGTTCTTTTGATTATTCTTGTCCTCAATCTAATCTTTGTGTTGTAGGCACTGAGGGATCAGTTAAAAAATCTCAAATATGTGATTCTAAAGCAAGGTGAGCCTCTTTCCCATGGTTTCACACTTTGCTACATAGGATTCACATGGTTCTTAAATTGTTTTATTTGTTATACAAGCATAGAAATATGTTTTTCTTTGTTTGATTTTGTTTTGTTGTGTCTTACCATGCTTTGAATGAATGATTGAATTGGATATTAGAAGTGTGGACGACTAAATTTCTCGGTTTGAAATGAATCAAACAAGTAAAATAGTTGCACAAATACGAATTTGTATTGATGAATGTGTGGTACAATTCTCTGTGATTACAAAAGTGTGATCCTCTGATTCATTCTCCTTGAAAGATTTGTTGATTATATTTGTGGTAATGTGATTTTGATTCGAACATAAAATATCCTTCAATTTAGCTGAGGAATGGATCGAAGATCTTTGAAAGAATTACAATGAATCTCTGGCTATGAGCCTGTTAGAAATCCTTTGTTCTTCACGTTCTTCGTGTTCTTCGCGTGTTCTTCGTGTGTTCTTCGTCTTCGAAGATTTGTGGTGGAAGTTCTTCGAGGCTTTAGAGGCTTGAATCGGTAGAGCTTCACTGATTTGTTTTGTTGATGTTTCTAGAGGCTTTTGAGCTTGATTCCAGTGAACTTTGAGATTTAGGAATATGATTTGGATGATTCCTCTTCAAATGTTCTTCGTATTTGAAAGTTTGAGGTGGAAGTTCTTCGGGGCTTTGGAGGCTTGAATCCGTAGAGCTTCACCAATTTGTGATTTGTTGATATTTCTGGAGGCTTTTGAGCTTGATTCCAGCAAACTTTAGGATCTAAGCAGATCGTTTAGACGATTCTGCTTCAAATTTTCTTCGTATTTGAAGGTTGAAGTTCTTGAAGTTGCTAGAGGCTTCAGGGCTTGATTCCAGCAGAGCTTCTAGACTTCTGAATCCTCTCTGATGCTGCTTGTGCTTCAGATGGTTTAATGTCCTCTCTCCAGATCTCCTCAAATGTTTGAGGAAGGCTTCTATTTATAGGAGTTTAGGGGTGGATGAGTGACACGTGGCGGAGCTTGATTGGTGACACATGGCAGAGCTTGATTGGTTCGCTTACATCATCACTTACACGTGCTAGACTGATTGTGTCATTACTTACACGTGCGAGGTTGCTTGTGTCATCGCTTACACGTGTGTTGATGTGTGATTGGTCTTTGCATGATACTTGGCAAATTTCTGTTGGTTTCTAAGTAGTGATAGTAAAACCTAGCAGCAATATGTGGTGCTTTCTAATTGGCTGTATTTTGTGGACTTGATAATGTGACGTGTCAACTTGTGATAGGTCAGGAATTTTCCCTGTCTACAAATGCCCCCTCGAGACTTGTTCACACACACAGTTTTAGAGTGTGGTGTGGGAATGAGTTTCGAAAACAGATTTTTACACTTGGCTCTTGTTGAAGGTGGTGGAGCTTTTAGCAGGATGAAATAATTTCCGAAGAGTAGACCCATCCATATGAAAGGCTTTGATGAGACTGAAAAGGAGTCTGCCAATATTTGAATGTACTTGCGTGACCAAGCCTTCTCAGCAGAGATTAAGTCGAAGTAATTTCAAAAGGGTATTTTGGATCGTTGGCAGCGATCACAGGGTGTAGAAGATGGGGAAGATGAGAGGATGGTGGCTAGGTATAGCATGCAGAGTCATGGGGCTAGCCTCGTGTTTTTAAGGATCGCTGGTGAAGTCATCTCAGAAGAGTATACTTCAGATTACGGCGAGGCCATGTGGGAAAGTGGTTGAATGCACGTGTAATTGTTTCACTCAAGTTAAGTTGAGGTAATTTCAGAAGCTTATGGATTCTGGGGATGTTGATGAGGGTGGTGAAGAAGACGGGGATAAAGCAAAGTGAATGGGTGAAACACACGCCACCATGGTGCTAGCCCTGTACGTTGGGGACCCTCTGGTGTAGATGTTTCTAGGAAGTACAACTTTGGATATGGGACAACTGCATGCTGTATGAGGTCCGACGGTAAGTCATCGAATGTGCGTGTGTGATGGGACCATGTCGACG
Source organism: Quercus ilex subsp. ballota (assembly GCA_032727855.1). Lineage (NCBI taxonomy): Eukaryota > Viridiplantae > Streptophyta > Magnoliopsida > Fagales > Fagaceae > Quercus > Quercus ilex. The sequence continues at coordinate 33,973,265 of CM064910.1, forward strand.
GACATTAAGTTGAAGTAATTTCAGAAGAGTACTTTCTGAAATACTTTAAGCTGATTTTAAGTTGGAGTAATTCCAGAAAATGTGTTTTTAGGTACCAGCAACGATGACCTTTGGGTCCCACAGTGGTGGGGACATGTAATAAGGCTCTGGTGACCATTTACCGGCACCAAAGGCTGAATTCTGATGAGCTGGTACCTTGGAGATAGTTTCAAGTGTTGGATGGAAGACAATTTGTAGGAAACCCCAACACTTTTTACCATCTTCACTTACTGCTACTCGTTGGAAAAGCACAGAAAATGAAAGATAGAGCTAACTTGTGATTCTAGTCTTAGAAACCAGCCAAGTTGTTGTTTGTTCCGAACCACTGCTTCTGTTGGAAGACCAAGCAATTGGAGAGAGACTACAGGAGCCTTGAGGTTGGGAACAGGTGTCTCTGCTGGACTTGGATTTCCTGGCCAACCAAATCCGAAGAAGCATGGAACCACAATGCAGACCTTGTTGTGAGTAATTTTATGGACAACTGTGGTCGTTAAGGGGAGAAACAAAATTTTTTTGGATCTCAAAACTACAATGATGTTGTGAAGAGGGTTTCTACCGAACCATGAGAGAGTTGATTTCAGATGAATTATGAAGCAATATTGGTTGCTAAGTGTTGAGAATGATGAGGCCATAGTGAAAAATGGCTGTGAGAAGGAGGACTTGAAAATTTGAAAGAAGCAAATCTTCATTTATGACTCAGTGTGTTTTTCTGGATGAGTTTTCAACGGACCCGACCTTTCTATTTATAGCGGAGAGATGAAGAATAGTAGATGGGTAGTTGAGAATGGCGGATGAGAATTTTTGGTGAGAATGGTAGATTTTTGACTGGTAGGCACCGAATGGTAGGTGGGAATGTTTGGCATCGAAAGGGGAATGGTAGGTTGGACGGGTGACCCGATGTGATTTCAAGTTCAAGACACACTTGTGAGAGTTCATTTGTACTTTGAATGGGAAGCCTTGATAAAGCCTGGAGAATAACCCTGAGGGGATCTAAACTAAATGGATGAATCTCAAATTTTAATATTGAGAGCTTTAGTTTTGGACATTGTCAGTACTTCGGAGATGTGAGTTAGGTTGGTGATTTCCAAGTCACGAAAAACTATGGAAGACAAGTCTGGCTCGAAAATCTTGACTTTGGGTTGATTTCAACACAAAAGACAACTATCTTGGAATTGACTTATTTGTGCAATTTTCGAGTCTCAGATGATGGAACGGATTCCAAAATTGGAATGTACGCGAAAAATTGAGCAAAATAGGTCATTCTTAAAAATTTTGACTTTTGGTCAAAATTTGTGCAAAAAGTCAACTTTCTAGAAATTGGATGTTTGCGCAATTTCCGAGTTTCGGATGAAGAAACGGATTCCAAAATCAAAATGTACTCGAAAAACTGAGTGGCACAGGTCTATTTTGAAAATTTTGACTTTTTGGTCAAAATCAAAGGTCTAACTTGGTCAAAACTTTTTCTCTCTCTCTTTTTTTCTTTTTTTTTCTTTGGCAGGCGGTTCGGACCGGGTCAAATTTTCGGGTCGGTCTAGGTTGGTCTGGACAAACGGGTCAGTCAGTGGAGATGACGTCATTAGTGACGTCGTGGTGCGTGTTAGCGCGTGGAAGAAATCAGGCGCGTGTGAGGGCGTGGTCGAGGATGGCGACGCGTAGGAGTGTGTGAAACTGGGACTGTGACTGACGAATCTTCAAGCGGCGCATGGCACCGTTTTGGTCTCGAAATTCTTGGGTTTTGTAGATCTGAGGCCGTAGAATCTCCTGGTATTGTCTGTTTTTTGAAATGGTGGCCTGATTTGCACAGATTTCAAGGATTAAACCGTTGGTCATCGCGAGTTTGTGGCGGCGCGTGGTGGCTCTGTGGTTCATGACCTTTCTGGGTTTTTTAGATCGAGGGCCGTTTGAGATTTCTATAGGGTCAGTTTTGTGAAATGATGTCTGGATTTTCACAATTCTGAATGAGAAAGCCACGGGTCTTTGTTGGACTTTTGACCTTTTTTGGTCTAATTTTGCGGTGGCTGCCCTAACAGGATGGTGCCAGGATTCAAATTTGTGAGGTAGGTAATGAGCCAATATCTTCTGTCTCCATGGCTGAATATCCTCCGTCATTTCAAAATTCGGTGTAGTCTTCCCTGACTTTTAGTGCATTTGAGTTTGCAAAATTTGACTTTGAATTTCAATTGTTTTCACATTTCTGAAATGTAAATGTAGTTCTTTCCACTGGCCGGTTGATGGAACCATTTAATGGTTTGCTGACTTTCTTCATTTTTCTTGCTTGCTATCTCAGAAGTTTTCTATATAAAGGCATGTTATTTGCCTTCCTTCATCACTGAGACACATGCTCAACCTTCAGCTTTCTTCTCCTTCTTTCAAGATTTTTTTTTTTTAATATGTGCTATGAGACCTTTTCCTTGACAAATATTTTTGTTGCTCGTTTTTGTTTTGCAACACAGTTTACTTGATCTTTGGGTTTTGACATCAAACTTTGCGCTAACATTCTCATAGAAGTGTTTGCTTTCATTTGGTGGCTTTGTATTTCATTGATAGCAACGTTCTTGCAGTGACGTATGCCTTCATGTTGTTACATTATTTTCTTTCAACAACAATCTTTTAGTGATATTCGTCTTTGCAACGACGTTTCCATAAGGATATTCAGCTAGGAACAATGCTATCACCAGTACTTGTCTTTGAAGTCGTACTAGCTCTGATGTTGGCAATGAAGTAATGCTAGCACTTGTTTTTGTATGAAGGTGATCCACACTTGTCTTTGTCATGAAGGTGGGCCAACTCTTGCATTTGCATTGAAGCATCACCATTACTTGTCTATTGAAGCAATATTTGCATTCGTCTTTTTTAATGAAGCCTTTTCAACATGAAGCCACGTCAACACTTCACTTGCACCGCAGCCATGCCAATATTCGTCTTTGCCATGACATCTCGTCAACACTTCATCTGCATTGAAGTCGCACCAATATTGGCTTTTGAAGTTGCATTAGCGTCAATTTTTAAAGGTGACAAAGTTCAAACATCAAGGG